>JAHZNB010007117.1:0-12889 GCA_027744295.1 Callyntrura guangdongensis | reverse complement strand
TTCTGAATAAAGACTCGCATCATGCTTTCGATATTTCAAGCTTTGTACAAATAAAACAAATTAAGTCGATTTTACACACTTGTGTTCAATTTTGAATTTACTTTGTGAAAAGGAGGGAGGAAGTATTTTTTTCTATTTTGATTTGATTTTAAATACCAACTGATTGAGATGTGTAAATTGTATCTACATACGTATGCAAAGATCAAAAAGTATCTCTCCATCCCATCCCTCCATCTCTCTATTCATCGTTCAGCATAGTTGATTCAACACAACTTGAAATTTTAATTTTAAAATCTGCTTTCAGTCAAACAGACAAGAGAGAAAAAATAAGCAGTACAGTCGATAATTCATAATAACGAATTCAATTCGCGCTCTTTTAACTCGCATAAAAATCTTTTTTTGTGCCTTACTCAAGAGCGCGTTCTAATTGCAAGTTTTGTTTTCTGCAGACCAAAAGGGGATGTAAACAATACTGCACACACTGTGCGTGCACAGACACGCACACTTTGTAACGTGGATCATTCTTTGAGTGTGCATTATTTACACATGTTAAGAATGCAAAATGGAATTTGCTTCCGAGATCAAGAGATATTATCTTTTTAATACACAGCGAAGCATTGCAGCCGTCAAGCACATACGGCTTTGCTCCATCACTTAGCGGTAATTGTAATTTTAGGTACACAAAAATAAATATACAAAATGTATATAGGTAAGTACAATTACAGACAAACAAATTAAGATGGCCGAGTTTTTCTTTGTTAGTTTTCGTCGCATTAGTATATTCTTTTCTCACTGAGTATCATGTATATGGAAGACCCAAAAAAATTAAAACTTTTACGCAAACCCATATAATATTTCTTAATGATAACGTTCTGCCGAGAGGCTGATGTCGGAAACTGCTGTCCTTAATTAATATTCAGCGTTAAATAAGAAATATATATATGTATGTATTGTGTAGTTAATTACTACATGTGTCTTTTATGAGTCGAGTCAATCAAGAAAGCATGGAATTTAATGTCATTCCTGTTTTATTTAACTGGGGCCACCGCGTTACGTGTGTTACTATTTCTAAATCTGTTTTTATTGTGAAGGAAGAAGAATTTGAGCATGAACCAACATCATCATAATATTGTAATACACAACACAGATAGAACAGATGAACTGTCTATTCAAAAATTATAATAATTAAAATAATATACTGATAAAAATAGGACAGTAATCAAGTAGTGGTCATTCTGAAAACCTCGTTATTTATACAGCTATTTCACAATACATACAGTTACAAAAGAAACATCTCATGAATCCCATGGATGAGGAAAATAAATTAACACAGGCTATGTAGTACAAGTACATAATAATACATAAAATAATGGCAGAATTATCCAGATCGACAATATTTTTTTCAGATGCATACAAAATCTGATCCGGTCGTACCGTGTGTGATTTGTGGTAAAAGTCTCATCTCTGCGTTGGTAAATGTACTACCATTTTAACTAGCCTTAAAATACATTTAGGTATTATTTAATAATAGCTCTATATTTTTTCTTATTAGACGTAAATAATACTTTGTTTAGCATATACCTATACACATGTATATTTATTCAGTATCTCCTTTCTGTTTAAAAATTCACATTTTGCTCTACTACACCTGCTAATAACTAATATATACGCTGCTGAGAACTAAAAAATCACAATGAAAATACCACTGTGCTGCATTATGGTACATCTATGATTTTTCTTTAAAATCTTTTTGTATGCTCACAACAAAGTGTGTAGTAGAATTTGAAGGACTAGTGCTGCTAGTTACGCAAGTAGCGATGGCCGTTGTTGTTGGTGCTGTTGGATTGTTAGGGGAGTCCAGCTTTCCTTGAGTGATCAAAGAATCATGACGCTCTCCATTTTCCTGGTTCAAATAGAGTCCAGCAGCAACGGCGGCGACGTTTGAGGCAAGGGGAGCTGTTGTTGGAGGTAGATTTGAGCGTACTACGGTTTCCTGGCTTAACTCTATTAGACTGTGAAGCTCTTCCTGAAAGTACTCTACGAATCGAGAGGCAAACGTAGAGTGGTTTTGAATGGTTTCATCCACGCAAATAGACATCGTAAGATGGTCACCGTAACTAATGAATCCGACGACAATAGCTGTGCGGTATTTAAGTGGTGGAAATAAGATGAGATTGGTCACTTCATCTCCTCCGAAAAGCTTAATTCTCTCTTTGGGTCCGGGGACATTAGAAAATCCTAAAGTGGATCGAGCCGTGATGCCTACTAATTTCTGCAAAGGGGCTATCATTATACCACAAAGATGAGCTGTTAGCGTGTTCACTGGCTTGGTGGGAGGGGGATTGAAACTCTTTGTGAATTTATCGCATTTTATTAGTCGGGCTTTAGAATTCGTCACAGAAGTAGGTAAAGGAAGAAAGTGGGAGTAAAAATTGTTCAAGGGGTGAAGGGTCCTGTAAGGTAAGTCTGCGTACGGTAAAATAGCCAGAATCTTTCCCGGAACCCGCGCTTTATAATCACGAAACAGTTTCGTGAAAGAAGCAGTAATACAAGAAGACAGGAGCGCGGTGAATGTCGGTTTAGTTGTTGTGCTGTTATTGTTGTTATTATTAATTGTTATTCTCGAATCCTTCTGATCAGTCTCTGTAACAGTCAAAGATTGTGTTGATGGGTTTGGGATTCGGATAGCCTTAATTTGTTTCATGGAGAGGGAAGAATCCCACCGACAAGTACCATTGTTCCGGATAAAAGGACCGTGAAAAAAATTCGTTTCTCGCCATACGTGAACCATTTGACGCGAAAAGTAATGAGGAAATAAGAGGAAAGTTTGGATCCACCGTAAACTTCTAGTTACAAGGGGCTCTGAAGAGCTGAAATAGTGACTGCTCAACGATGGCGACTTCCCCATAGGATCTATGGAGGGTTTTACCTTTTCATCAGCAAATGCATGAGAGAACATTTGGACCCAGCTTATGGCATCTCCATAAGCGTGCTGAATGGTAAACACGATACCGTACTCGGGTACAGCTTCACCAAACTCAGTTTTATTTCGCTGCGATAGAAAGCTTTCCTTTTTTGTCACTACGTGAAACCTCCACTGTGGCATCTCTTGATTCATCCTGGTGGTTATACACTTTTCCATAACGTGCTGCAGTCGCTCGTCCAAGCTCTCATTTTCATCCTGGATTTCCTCTGTCGTAAAGTGATTCTTCGCACAAAAATCCACATCTTTCTTCAAACAAAAGAAGAGGAATTTTTCCACGATAATCCATTTTAACTTTTGGTACGGCTCATAAGACTCGCCACTTTCCTCCTGAACATACGCCCCGTTAGCTTTTTTAACACGGAGCCTTGTCGAAAAGTTGAGCACTTTGTTTTCAAAAGTTGTAATAATCGTGTTCAAACTCGGGCGACCTTTACATTTTAATCCAATAACGATATTTGAACTTGACGCACCAAATCCAGATTCCACCGCCCATAATGCGTCAGCGCCCCGATCAATAAGTTTATACTGACCTTGAAAGTACCATGCTTTAAAAATTAGTCTTACAAGCAGTCTTAAGGTCAAGCTAAACGCAGCTGCAAAGAGGACGTTGAAAAGCAGAAAAATGCCAAAAATGTAGCAGAAGAGAGCAAAAAAGAGCTCCAATACAAATATTCCAATTTGACAAACATAACCCTTTACTTTTGTGAGTTTGCTGAATTTTTGACTCCCCTTTTCATCCAGCAAGGGTACTACTGTTGTACCTAACCCATTGTTCACACCACCGGTATTTCGATCACCTTCACTATTGGTTATATCGATTTTTATTACATTGCCTAGTGGAGACGATAAGTGATCATTATTGCATTTTATTGATGTACACGTTTCCAATTCTTTGACTGATGGATTCGGTGAAAATCTCAACGACGGGCTCATTTTTGGCTCTTTAAAGGACACAATAATGTGAAAAAATCTTAGTCTTGCATGTTATTCAGTCGGTAAGATGGTAAGATCGCTGATATAATATTGCAAAAACGCGAGTTAAGTGCTCGCTATGGTTGGTTTACAGTGTTGTTGTAGATTTTCTGCTAGCTTGTACTAGTACCCAGCCAAAATCCATTACACAAGAACTGTAGTAACACCAAAGATAAACAGCATAGTTTGTAACGCACGCACAAAACATTATATAACATCATACTTTACTGGTTTAAAGTGTAAAACAAACAAGAAATTAGGTTTGCTGCAAAAGCGGCCTTGCATTGCACGGGGAAGTCCTGATGTTAATTGTCTGCAATCATGTACGAGGTGGCAGTCATACGAGTACTGAACTACACTAGTCGTCCGTCGTCTACTTGCAAAAAAAAGTTATCTGTGTTATGGCATGCGCTATCAACAACCTACACAGCACACTTAACGTCAAACTTTGCACATGTCAAAAAACATGCCTCCTTTATATGCAAATTTTTGCAAGATTTTTATTTCCCTCTAAAAATGCAGTCTATTCACCTGCATTCTATTAATTTTATTAAGAAACAACAAAATTTACACCTACTTTACAGAGTTTACTGAAATCTATTTGATAAAATGAGGCAATAAATTGTCGAGGAAATGCACCGCCAACACACATGCACTGGTTGAAGTGTTCACAAAATATAGATTTTTGTAGATAAAATAATTTGTGATAAAAAAAACCACAGATTTTTGTGGTAAAGTCAGCAGACTGGATCGTGAATAAAACAGAACCACTTGATGTTTAGCAATTCTGGATAAAAAAGGATCACGCAATATAACTTGATGAGATCTTGTACTTGCACATTTAAACTGCTTCACATTTCTGTTGGAACAGCTAAGTTATAACTTTTCCGCAGGTGACTATTAGGTCACTCTCCATTCTGACATACATAATATTAATGTTTCTTAGACGTGCCACACATTCACTTCAATTGCTGGTTAATAACTCATATCTCTGAATTCAATATTAGAAAAAGATCGTATATCATTTTTATGTAATGGCCACTTCCGAGAAGTACTTTTTTCTCATTACTACTTTTTTTTAGAAAAAGTGAGGAACAGGAAGGAATTTTACGTTCTATTGAATTTATAATTGCATGGTGCAAGGGACAGAGATGTACAAACTTTTGTGGTGTTGCAAATTCTCAGGGTAGATGGTAGATGACAACAGAACTTGTCCAAAATCTAGTTGAGTTTACAGGTTGCAGATTAACGGACAGTGACAGTGGGTGTTTTCAGAAGTAGAAGTCACTTTTACCCCCTGAATTTAAAAATGTCTTTGCCACAGGTGCAACCCGAGATGAGTGAACAATGCTAACTTCAGAATGACACTGTAACTCATAAGTCGACATTTTCTTTGCAAGCATCGCTATGATTATGTCATATACGTATACACCAAATAATAAAATGCATACAAACTGCTGCATGCTTGGACGCAGTCACAGGTACTGCATTCGTGAGTACAGATCTAGCCTTTTGCTTGTTGAAAGAAAACAATAGAATTTTGTTCATTTATAATAATAATCATGAATCGTGAAAATTATATGCGTGCCAATGTGTGTGAATATAACGTATAACACAACATCGTCTAGTCTAACAGCACTCACACTCGTCGTCGGAATATACTTTGCCAGGGATGGCGCACTTTGCCATAAACTGCAAACTGCAAGAAGTACATCCGTACTCATAATTTTGAATTTTATGGATACAACAACAAGTAGCAGTCAAGATTTTCTGCCACCTTGTTGCTGCATCGGTTTCAGTCAGAGCAGCCTTTGTTGTAGTGTAAGCGTATGAAACATAAAACACATGAGCAATAACGACTGTTACACAACTTGCTAAATCACAACAATAATCCTGATTTGATTCAAACCAGCTTGATTCAGTTTCTGCTGTTTTGGTCAGCCGTCAGTTAACGCAAGGGACATATTCACGAGGGTCTGGCACGAACTGCGTTTATGTTACCAAAACTTGAATTTATGCGAAATCATCAGTATGCATATAAATAGTAAAAAATGGCAATCTGCACATAGGCTTGACTCATTCAAATATTTGTGTCTACAATGTATGTATTACCTATGTACTATGTACAAGACACAGACATGTAACACGTTATGCGTGTGACTGTGAAGGCGTATATGTACCTACATTTGTGTATGCCACCACCTTTTGGTGATCAAGGAGCCACTATTAAGTTTCTGCTGTTGAAAGGGATCAAATGAAAATGGTATTTTGCAGTCAAGGTGCCAGTATGCAACAAATTTAACTTATACTAAAGTACTATCAACAACTAAACAACCATGAGCGTAGAACGTAGCTTATCATCACTATTATCAGTCACAATCGAACACAGTCTGCGAGCAGGCTGGCTCCGTAAGCTAGTGTTCAGCATGATCAGGAATGAGGTGGATGAATTTCACTTTTCCATTTGTGTCGGTCTAATGAATATGAGTGTAGTATTTGATGTTTGTATGTATAAGTATGATAATTTCAGTAGCAAGGTGTATAATTGTCTCCTTAGCCAATTTTAATACATGCGCAATTATTTGAATAAGTTACTATAACTGGCTACTACGGTTGGTGCTAATTTTTTTAGCATTTTTGTTATTATAACAGTGTTCTAGCGTGAAGTATTCCGTTATTTTAATACGACCACATGTAAAAAAGCGCTACAGTAAGTAGGTGAGTTACATCCAACAATTACTGATTTAAAGATTATTCCATTCCCGTTTATGAGTATTGTACCGATTATGATTATATGAGATCTCAGATCTCAATAGCTTGTGTTAGATGAAAAATCCTAGAATTGCAAAAAAGCAATATAATGACCTGTGCCAACAAGAAACTTTGCTGTTTATTATCCAGCACAAGCGAACTTAAGACTACTGTCGCGCTATCCGGGTACCTATACTTTTGTACGTTGACACGGATTGATTGTGTGAGCTGTCATGTTGGGGTATGTAGGCATTGTCAAGTAACGCCAGCAGCCTGTTTTACTTGAAGTAATGTACAATTGTCAACTGTGTGCTTGATTAAAATTTTGTACGTACTTATTTTATATAGTTGCTAGTATAGTAATTTCGTGAATAATGCCAAATGAAATCATTAAAGAACAGCCTTCCCAAATTTTCATTTGGAAATTTCCACAAGCTGTATAGTAATAAAGAACGACCTTTGTATTTTTAGCAAGCACAACAAATCGAAGTCAATGCAAATTAGTAGTTGCCAGTTGGTAAGTCACTGATCCAGCCAGGCACAGGAGTAGACGGGGTTAATAATAAAATGCCACATTTTATATTAAAATATATTATATATTATCAAGAAAAATATTTTAAAACAAATGTTAGTCTTCGTCATTTTAGATCCCAACGATAAAGAGTAAAAGTAATTTATTAAATTGACAGTGTCATGGACATGTCATGGTACAACACACAATTTTTTATAGCTGAAAATGTGTGTGTGTAACTCTTAAATTTCGTGTGCTTGCTTGCATCAATTTTATCGACGATCGAAAGAGGATTGAGAACGTCACATTATTTACTTGATCATCACTTCGTAACATCGTATTAAACTACTAAATTGACAGCATCACAACATCTTTAACTTCGCTCTCATTATGTTTTTTTCTTCATTTTTCACATAATACTGAGCAGTTTGACTTTTATGCGCCCTGCAAATACAAGACATTTCATCATGACTTTAAAGACACCAGTTAAGTTGTATGCTGTAAACGACCACATAATCAAATCAACAGACTTCATGAACTGAAAATGGTATGCTTATACTCAAGTTAACAATTAGGGGGTGTTGCGAGTGGTCGTAAAAATATATGAACGAGTACCCATCCGAGGTATGGTTTAACACGAGGACTCGTATTATTGACCCTCAATTCTCAAAATACAGCTTTAAATGAAAGCATCAAATAGAGAAAAATGATACCTCAACTATACTTACCATAATGCTTTTATGTACTTGGTAGATGTATTCAGTTCATAAATTGCGTCACTCACTATAAATGTAACAATAAGTAAAAGATTTGCAAGATGCATTGCATTCATCACATCACATAATAATAATAACGGCGATAACTGCATCATCATTATCCATCATTATTTTGAGTAAATTATTTTATTATAATAAGTTGTACGGTATACCACCAAAGAATAACGCATGCATATCTTTCGCAGGGATGAAGGGTTTAAAATATAAAGCACATTTGAAAATTTTGAAATTTCCTGCCATTCGACGTGTTGCCAAATTTTGTTTAATTGTCCTTTATTTAATTAATACTTTGATGCTCATAATCCTCATAAAGTTGTGGTAAGTTTTTCATTGACATTGCTTTTGAACAAAATTCGGATGTTTTTTTATATTTCAACAACTTTTTACGGCGGACTTAAGTGCAACTTAAAGCGCAATTCAGCATACTTTAGTTGTTTTAAAATAATAAATCAATATAAATGGGCTACTTTCGTAATTAGGCCTGGGACAATGAACAAAGCAATCGACAATGACATGAATTCCTGTCTGCTTGCTTGCTAAAAGCCATTGACCATTCAAAGGTATAAATAAATTTATCCATCTACGTCATGTAAACCATGCATTTTTACGTTTTATTTTACGCTTCTCCGCGATGCCAAAAGTTAGACCTGTTTATCTTTTTCTTTTGGCATTTCTGTTGTCTTACGTCATACGATTCTTATGGTTATGAGTATTAACCTTAGCATATGACTGTATTCGTCAACAATGATTGTGATTACAAATTGTTGGAAATTATTGTATCGCATTCTTTTTCTCACGATCAGTTAGTCAGCCATCCTGAGAAGATAAGTTTATAATCTGTTCAAGAGCTCCAAAAGATTAATTTTTAAACATGCCAGAGCTGGTCACAGTGAATTGCATAATAATGAGTCATTAACAAAAAAATAGTGTCAATTATGACTATGATAAATAACTCGCGCCTTATTGTATATACTGGCACTAGCGCACAAAAAATTGCCTGGTCTGGTCTGCTATGGCTGCAGAGAGGAGACAAATCAATGGCCAAAAATCATCTTTTTAAAAACTCATATTTAACCAATAGCAATTTGTTTAAATGACGCATCTATCATTAATAAGCACAAATAAGGGTACAATTTGTTTTAGTTCTACATACCGGTTGAATACACAAGCTTTAGGTAATACGAATTTGATGCTTAATAGAAATTACCAGCTCATCATCGGAATAGTACAACATTACATCATTATAGGTAATAGGTGTTTTAACAGTTTCCCATATAAAAGCTAAGAATTACAGCTTGTAAAACAAACATGTATGAAAATGTTTCCTTTTCTAAGCAGGCCAATGCCAACGACAAATACATACCGAAGAGTACACACACAAACCATGTCTAATAATATTCTACCATTGGACCGTTGACCGTTTCTTGGTAAATTCATTAAATATAGGGCATCATATATGTGGGGAACAAAACAAAGACTGATGTTAAGCTACGATGATTTTACACAAAAAAAGTGATTCCCAATAAGATTACAACTAAGATAGTTGCTAGCTCGGCTATGGCTATGAGCCTATCGTGTTTTCACACAACACATCATAAAGACCATACCTAATTACAATGCTATATTCATTACGATTCTTATCGAGTCGCCAGTCGTCAGCAGTGCATTGTTCATACTAAATTGGTAGATTTTTATAATAGTTTGTTATGAGTTTGTATGAGCTTACATTACAGTTCGGGATAAAAACTCTGACTTTTAACAAAGAGTCAAGGAAGTTGCTTTGAAAAATGTCCTGTGATCTTAAACTGTCAAAATATGCCTTAAAATTTAATATTTCTGCTCGCATGAGTCTGTGCGGTTTGCCGAGTACCACATTTTATCATCGTTTTGGCAAAATGACTTCAGAGATATTGAACGACAGAAACACAAAAGTGACTTTGTAGCAGACAATACGAAAAAAAAAAACGATACAGGTACATATTATTTCACAAGACGCCTTTTTTCAAAACTTGCCGTTACTGTCGCGTGTGATAGTTATTTAGCAGTGGATCTTCAATCAAAATACTTTTCAGTATTTCGTTGAACGCGTGAGCTCTTACGGTCAAACAACAATAATACATATATTGAAATTATTATTTTTGTTGCCACATTTTCGTTTATGGTTGTAATTATTATTATTAGTAAGTTTTATTCGATCCTGAAGAGCAGGTAATGAAATTTGCCTCCCAACATCTTTCGACTCTTTTCCTTATACATTGTGTCACTCACCAATGATCCTTATCGTTTTTTTAAAGCACAAAATGGGTGTCAGTCAGCCAGCCGCAAATATTGGGGGCACTGTACACCTCTTCCCTTGTTGACAAAAACTACACACTTTGTTGGTAAAATATATTATGCATAACGAGCACAATACGATCCACGAAGTCATGCTTTTTAATTTGAAAATCTATACCATGAATGCATTTTTTATTACGCCTGTAAAAAAACTGCAAAGCATTCAACGATGATGACAACGTTACTGTCATACTTACGCAAGTACATGCACTTTTGTGGTTGTTCAGTTTCGTGTCGTTGGAAGGGCCGTATGACGGAAATAAGATTAGTGGGCGATAGGTTATCCCATCCCTGTCAGTAATAATATTTTTATGAACATAGAGCATACCTGTCCAATAAGAGAGGTCACAGATCATACCATGCAGTTACACGTTGCGAGTATACACTTTTGAATTACGGTAAAAATTGGAGCATAAGCAACCGGTCAAATTTTGGATAGTTTGTTTGAATCTGTTTATTCTTCATTATTCATTGCCAAACATATTGAGGCAGTTTACTCTTTTCCTGCTGATGGTTATGTAAGACGTGTAAGAATATGTATGTTAATAACAATAGTGCAATCAATAAACCGCTTTAAAAAGTATGTATTCTGTGGTACAGGGTGAGACTACATCATTGCAAAAATGTCACTAGCCACGGTAAACACATAATATGTTGCAATATGCGGCACAGATATACAATAGGTCCTATTTATGAACAAAAAATACAGCATTAGACATTAAATTGGGCTTGGGACAGACTGGTAGTTGGTTATTAAAAGTTTACATTAGTACAATCAATTCAAAATAAGTCATTTGCCAACCCATCATATTTAATTTAATGTACTGTATAATTTTACGATTTTATGATAAATTCTCAGTAGCAAGGACAACACCTCACTGTCTGGCTTACTTGTTGAAGTTGGATTGGGGCTCCTAATGTTATCACTTATCACATGAATTCAATTCCCGCAGCGACCGACCCAGTTGGTAGCAACATATTACCACACCAAATGTCAAAGCCATAATTAAATACGGAAGACAATCAAGTGTAAATGCATAAATACGTGAAGTTTAGCAACATTGAATTTATTAAGAAGTTTGTTAAGGAATATTCTTACACAGGTGACTGACTGATGAGTGCACAGTGCGAGTGCATATTATTGCATTTCTGATTCCTGTTTTATGTACCTAAACAAACAAAGTAAATCTCAAGCATTACTATACTACCAACCAACTAACTTGTTGTAAAAGCTGCTGTAATATCTATTGCATGCCAAATTTCAGAGCATTCGTTTGTTGTGATGATAATGATTTTGGTTACTTTGATTAATCGGTATTTAGATCAAGGGAGTGTGTAAAAATCAGTATTATCTCCCACAATTATTTGGTAGTTTGGATTCTCATGACTTGCAACTTGCTCACAAACTTATCATCATGCTATTAACAATCTCTAATAATATAATTACATATGTGTTGTGTGTATAATCGCGACAATCTAAAGGTATATCTGATGTATTAAAGATGGTTATGACTCATGACCACAACTTATCATCATGTATGTAAGTGAAGGGATATACACTTATCTGAGTGCATATGGTGTTTGCAATAATAACGTGTGTATAAATCAATTATAAAGGGTCACTGAATGTGGAAAGCGCTCCAAATTTGTTTGTATTCATATAATGTAGTGAAGGAGAGGGGACAACCATGTCGATGTCTTTATAAGAATCGGTGAATTTTTATTAACGTGTATAACGTATGCTTGATTATTATAAGTTTGTATTTGGAAGATCAGTATCGTCAAATTTTAAGTGTTTGTAGCAAGTGCAATTATTTCATAATTACACCATAGATTTATATTTCAATAGAAGATAAACATTTTAATTTCTATGTATTCGTCAAAATTATTGCTTTCAATTGTGGACATTCTACATCAATGGGTTTTGGCTTGTGCTAAATCAAGTACTATTATTGTTTTTCATCTTAGTTATTACGTAATACGTACAAATCATTTGAACAGGGAGATCATGCAATATTTTTTACGAGTTGATATAATTGGCAGATAAACGATTGCTTGCGAAGTACAGACGAGAGGGAAAAGGGTTTCATGTTCTTGTTAAGATTTTTTATGTACACACGATTTTCTATTGTGTGCATAGAATATTACATAGTCAATAGTACATCACTACATCGCATTCACTAAATAATCTAACTTTGCTCTAAGCTCTTTGCATAATTAATTGTGTTATAGATCCATTGGTTGAATCTGAACGATTTAGAATTTAATTTTTAAAAGATTTATCAGATCTTCATCATACAAAAATTAACCTTTTTTCAAAGCATTTAAGTTTACAAACTTATTCATGACCAAATTCACGAATCCAATCAAGAAGAATTTGGTGTAAAAATGCTAAAATACAGAACAAGTTAAAAGTTGAAAAGTATGCAAAAAATAATAATTTACATACTATTAGTACATTAGTTGTACTGTATGGAACCTATATTGGACAAACTGGCAGGGATTTGGCTGATCGTCTAAAAGAACATCAACGTCATTGTAACAATGCTGATTTTCAAT
>JAHZNB010007116.1:0-16039 GCA_027744295.1 Callyntrura guangdongensis | reverse complement strand
TCTAACCAATTTTCATACGCTGAGGAGCGTTTAGGCATTGGCATGAATGTTGAATGGCACGTGCCAATATTTACATTATTGTACATTTCGTAGAAATACTGAATTTCGTTTTTTTCCTGTATAAAGTTTTATCTTCATATTGCAGTTCGACTACTTTTTAGAAACCCAGCGAAACGCGAAAAATATTTTGTGGTACATGAATACTAGAGCACTCTTTGACGCATTCAATCTAATCTCACTCTGAATTCCATTCTTCTAGGTCCCCAGGATTTTTTGGACGATTATAATGCTGAATACTTAAATGTGACGACAGTGCATCGGATCAGCATTGTTCATCAAGCAACCGAAGACAAAGGTCACGTGTCTCGCATACTTTCCATCTTGACTGTTAAGTTCTTTACCTACAGTTTAACACAACCGCATACGAAATAAGAATCGAATAAATTGATTAAATTGATTTCACTGTCCATTTCGTAAAAAAGTTAATGGTGCTGATTGTGAGGTACTGTTCGGAGGATAAATATTCATCGGCATGATTTGAAATTATAATACCATTTGGAATATTTGAAAATAATAAATAAAACCAAACGAGGACACGGACATACCACTTCCAAAAGTATACTATTTATCTAGTCACACAAAAAACAGCTAAAAATTGAAACATAATGTTTAACAAAATGTGGACGTTTGGAAAGTCCTCCGCCCAAGGGACATCCAATAGCGGGGGACCACGGACGAAAGAGTCCCTAAGTGAAGATTTGCACACAGAGTGCAGCACTACTTGGTCGAACATGCTGGAGCTGATATTGGTTTGCCAAACTTTAACGGTAGGTTTTTAACATTTAACTGCTCAAACTGCTGTTAATACATTGTGCTTCACTGCTATCTCGTTACAAAATGTGATTGAAGAGTTTCTTGTGTGTTTGTAGGTGGTACCTGTTTGATAAACTCTGTCCAGAGTTCTACATTGTGCGAATATTTATTGATTCATGGCGCCAATGTCAACGCCCAAGATATTCAGCTAAAGGCTGCACTTCACTATGCAATACAAGAGCATCGCTTTGATACCACGAAATTATTAATTTCGCACGGGGCAGACCCGTTTCTTAAAAACAGATATGGAGACGATGCACTTCAAACGTCATGCCTAAAAGGAGCCACTATAATTTTTAACTACTTGCTCGAGATAATACCTGATTACTCAAGAGAACGTAAAGCTGAGATGCACGAGCTAATGGGTTCGACATTTCTGGACGAGCATCATGATATTCAAATGGCTTTACAGTACTGGAAGAAAGCAATTGAAATTAGGTACGATCCTACGGGTGAATTGCCGGATCTACCTAAGAAATTTCTTGGATATACACCACTTTACGCCAAAGTATATAACCACGAAGGTAAGCTAAGGACTACATATTACTTTCTTAGAGCTACTTTATGTCATGTTGTATCATGCGTGTCTTTTTGTTTTTATTGCTAAACTGATATTTGCCAATATAAAATGAATAAAAATTATTCTAGGTGTGGAAGTTGAAGTAACTGAATTCAATACAAAGGAAGAGTTAGAAAACATTGCCACAGATTTAGAGTTGATGAGAGTTAATAGTCTTCTTATCGCCGAAAGAATTTTGGGGCTGTGTCATAAGGATATCATTTTCAGGATTATGTATAGGGGAGCAGCTTACGCAGATTCATCACAGTATCTGATGTGTATACACCTTTGGCGTTATGCCTTGCAACTGAGAATTCAAAAAGACTCTCTGCTATATGGAGATACCTGTTTTACTGCTCTTGCTCTTGTAATTTTGGAACAATACACGCCATTACATTATATTTTACGACTTCATAACCAATATCAAGTTATGGTAAAACTGTATTAATGATTTTATCTCGAAATTCTATCGTACAGATTCGGCTGTACCTGGATTTGGACCGGAATCGGGACCTTGACAGAAATGCTTCCAATCATCCATTGCACATAGAAGATTTAATGGGAACGTTTCAGCTTCTTGTCGATCAATTTCCTGTGTCAGCAAAGCTTGTAAAAATTCGGCCTGTGTTTAAACGTCAACAGGAGTGCTTTGATAGGTAAATTGAGAATACAAACGTAGTGTGGGCGTTACTCTACAACTTTGATTCATCCTTTTGGTTGTGTAACAAAATCTAAATTATGTTCAGATGCCTACGATGCTGCACCCATTTGTTGTATTTGCTGTTGAGGGCGCCAAATAAAACAAAAGAAGAAACGCTTCAACTTCGACGGGTACGAAATATTCATACCTATTACTTTATATGTAAAAAAAAGTATTAAATGTTTGTTAATACTTATGTTTTTGAAAATTCCAGTTATTTCAGATTGTCAGAATATAATATTTTTAACTATCATTTAATAATAATTTATTATGTTTGTAGATGACGGAGAAATTAGTACGATACCGACTGCGAATGTGTGCGACCGGAGATTCACTGCTACATATGGCTGTAAGCAAGGCGAATGTAGTTCGTAGCCATTTTTTCCAGGACGAACATCAGGTATTCTTGTTCACGTCCATAATTATGTATTCTTTCATCGTAAGGTATTTGGATGCGGAGCTGGGATGAAATATCACTGAGTGAATTAAATGGTGAAAAATATTGTGATTATGAAAGGTATACGTCTTCCCTTCCTATGAAGTCGCCAAATATCTCATTGAATGCGGAGCAAATGTTAATGAAGTTAATGACAGCCGGGCTACTCCCTTACACGTTGTTGTATCGAACGATAATTTCAATCCGCAGGTAACTAAATATAAATGCTTCCGCGAAGTTTTTTTGTTACCGATGTCATCATGTTCTCAACTTTTTTGTAATTTAGTTCTATTATTTTAATCTATGATTTTTTAAATTGTTAAGATTGTGGAACTACTTCTTGAAAACGGTGCTCATTTGGATCAACTTGATCAGCAAAACCAAAGTCCATTAACAGCACTTCAAAACAAGAAGCAACTCGCTGGACTTGGTCTTCTTCCCCTGGAACATGTGTCGCTGAAATGCATAGTTGCCAGAGCTGTGTGTAAATACGGTATTACGTACGGAGAAGCTGATTTGCCGAGGGAATTAAGTCGTTTTATTGAACTACATAGGCCTACTAAAAAAACTAATTGCGGAGATGAGCATGAAGGAGGGAGTTCGCGAAACAAAAACGGCAGAGGAAATAGAGTTTAAAATATGAGTATTCTCGTATTTTAAGAAAACATAACATGCAATATTATGTTTAGCATTTAATGAAAAACACAATAATATATCTTTTAGCGTCTTCAAACACAAATTGACAAAAAATATTCATCGTAATTCAAATGTCCTTAGCCTAAACATGTTCTAATGATGAAACTAAAACTTACATTATATTGAAGCTCATACCTAAGCTTGCCTTGCAGCTGGTAACAAGTTACTTACTAACGTGTTTTCGTATGTATGCTGAATATAGAGGCTCATTTCCATCCACGCACGCTATTGTTTCTCAAGCTCACAGTGCGTTAACTATATTACTATTACTGAATCTCTACGTTTTGAAATTCAATTATGTAGATACGTTTTTAAGTCGACTTGAACTGATTATTAGAAAATTATAGTTACGGCCCATTGTGGCGTAAAAACTAATATTTCAGTTCCTTTCATACTCAAAACATATATACATATGATGATTTTATCTCCATTTTGCACGTAGCACGTATTTTAGTTTAATACTATTAATTGCTTACCTTACAACGTATGTATATAATTAAACTACATACTCTTTACGCTAAAGAAGTAAATGTAATATACTTCTTTGCTCTTATCTTACATGAATGGCATCTTAAGCTGATCCGTTTGCTGTTTAATGAAAAACATTTATGACACTATTGTGATAAATTCAAATTGTGTACAGTTGGTGCAGGCATAAGTCTATATAGTTGATAGTAGTAAAAGTTAAGTTTGTGCTAAGAAAATGTGTAATAAAACGAACTACGGCTACGTAACATATACTTCCAGGTTTTGTTTTGAGTTTGATCGTTCTTGTTTTTGTTACATCTTCGTACGTTTATCGAGATATGCTAGTTTACTATATAGCTGATAATTTAGTATTGTTGAGTTATTGAAATCTATCGCAGTGCAGTAAAGTCTATAAGTTAAGTTTTAACTGTAAAGTTGCGTATTATTTGAATGTATTATGTAGTGCTTTCGCAATTCGTTAATGGTATGTAGTTGTAATTTTAGTTACTAATATTTATGTAATTTTTTTGTGAGAAATGACGCGACGCGGGTTGCATTAATGTCTGAGTCAGTGCGCAGGAAAATATAAAGCCAGAATACACACGTTACATTAAAATAAATCACCGAACAATTATCATTAATTAAATTTGTTTTGAAGATTATTTATTTGTTTTCATATATTTTAAAAATACAATAAAAATAAAAGCTGTACGGTTTAAGTAATACTTACGCATTAAATGTGTGTAAAATAACTATAACGCTAAATGCCTTCTGACAACGTTTGTCTTATTTGATTAGTAGTCATCAAGGTTTGTTGAGGGCCAATGTTTCATTACGGGGAGGTAAGATTAGATCAGATCTGCAAGTTTTATAGAAATCTAATAATATTCGCGTGTAAGCTTGATCCAAGCCTATCTTATTGTATAAAATATTTACTGAAAAATCCGTAAATCTCGTCCTTTCAATAATAGTCTTCGTTCGTGAAAAGTCTTGTCAAATTCGCATAGGTATACATTAATTATGTACTCCAGTACTCCGACATAATATTAATAAACATGGACTATGTACATATTATTATAAAAGCACAATTATGGCGAGTTTACTCGCGTTTATGAAAATAAAAGAAATGTATATTACGAGTATTACGACCATTGGAAGAATATGCATACTATGTTCAATGTTCATGGTTATAAAATAAAATTCATAATTATTGCTTTACTGTGCTATTCGACATATTCTATCATCGAAGCTGTGTGACGAGAGAGAAAGAGAATGTTCATTGCCTCGAAAAGAAGTTTATATCCAATTATGTACTTAGTAATATGATTCATTATGATCCCGTTATGGTGCTATATTAATATTAGGTAGCGCATTTATGCGTTACTAGCTTTATTTGCAGCCTTCAGCCTGTGTCCGTCAGTATGTCACATCATCTTCGCTTCTCCTCCTAAACGGCTGAATATTTTGAAAAAACTGACTTCCATCGGAGTCGATTCCCTAGGGTCTCTAGTTGTGCATCTGACCTTTAGGTTTGCCCCTTACCCTCTCCTGCACACTTTTTCAAAAGTTTTGATAAACCCAAAATTTGATGATTTAGCCGTACAAAATGGTCATTTTACGATATTTTGGTTTCCGTAATTTGGTACTCAAAATGGAAATTTTGCAATGGAAAAATACAAGCAATAATCTAAATAATTTCGTCTGTATAGTTTAAAAATATTACTCGTTCTATTACATTACACATTGCTTATGGCGCTTTATTACTTTTCATGAAATTTTAATTCAAAAACTACCTTTTACATCCGTATACATCTGCAAAATTTTAATGAAGGCGTCAGAAAACCAAATTGGCCATTAAAGAGATTTATTTTATTGGTTCATGTTCATACTATTCGAAAGCTGAAACAATCTAGCAATCTAATTTATAACCTTTGGACGGTATATTTTATTTATAATTATGTTTTCTATTTAAATAAAAGCATTACCAAAAGAAGCTAATTTATTGATATTTTTGGTAAATTGGTTACATGTGATTCCGGAATTATCCGGATTCGTTAAAGGTAAAAGTTTAAGAACAGTGAAGTTTAAGCTTTTCAAGTATTAACGTTCACACAAGCGCATATGGATGGATGGAGGTGTGGATGTAGGGTTTATCCGTGCTAGTTGTTACCAGACCTGGGCAGAACCCCGGGATACGGGGGTTTCGCACCGGGACACCGGTATCCTGGGGTCCCGCAGTCCTGCCTAGGTCTGGGTTACGAAGTACCTGGCTTCGACAACACGACATGAACCGAAAACCAAATATCCACAAACAATATAGAGGTGGAGACGGAGAGACTCAATTACGAGGATATGGGGTGGACTTCACTTCACACAGCAACACGGCGGAACAAAACAAGAATCAACACAATAATATATCATGATGAGCGTAGCGAAGTTGTTTGTTTATATTGCCTATTTCAATAATTGAAATTGAATATCTAAATATCTAATATTTAAATATCTAACTTGTAAACAGTAGAAGAAGTTGCAGTATTTTGTCTTGTGTCGCGGCAGGTTTTTTTGCAGAGAACATGTGTTCTTACATTTGTAAACAAACTAGGTTGAATCCTAATTAATATGGAATTTGTAGTGTGCTGGGATTTTATGGGCAAAAGTTGCAGTTAACTATTATGCAGTTTGGATTTTAACTATTGAATATCTAGACGAGTTTTTGTTGTTTTCTGAGTTTGCTCGATTATTTATCGGATTATCATATGTCTAAATGCTTCCGTAGTCCTTTCTTGTATGAACTAAAAAATTCTGCGTGTGTGACCAGCCAAAAAACCTCAACCTAAATTTCGATTTCTTTAATTAAATAAGAATAAGCATGCCGAATGTCATAATTACAGGATTGTATAATTCGGTTAGTGTGTTTTGGAAGTTTTACGTCGCCTGACTGACAAAGGGGAAGGGCTTGGTTTGACTGAGGCTTATCCTAGTCACTAGTGATGAAATATACTTTCTACACCTTTGGGAAACAAGATTAACCTGTGTAAGCCATGCAGCGGAGCGCCAGTCCAGATATTACGGAGGGTGTACCTCCACCCCCTCCACCGTCCTCAGAACATCGAAGACCTGGAAGACCAAAGAAAAATCACGGGGTATGTGTGGATTCCTATTCGGTAAAAAAGAAAATTAGTTACCCTGCTCATCTTGTGTATTGCCTTTATGTCATCTTGGTTTCTAAAAATTCTAATATTCGTTGTTAATGTTTTAAGTTTTGCTCACAGGGATCAAATGAAGCTGTCGTAGCTAAAACTGAAACCCCCGAAACTAGTCCAGTACAAACTGTTAAACGTGGACGAGGTAGACCCAAGAAAAGCCAAGAATCTGTTATAAGTTCCCCTGTCGCACAAAACTCGCCTCCTACACCAGCACCTACGGCTAATGTAGCAGCTCCACAACAGCCAAAACGACGAGGAAGAAAACCTAAAGTTCCACAAGAAAACGCAGAATTGATGGATACTGATCGGCAGGATTTGAATATTGAGGACACTGCAATGGACACATCAAGTATTGAACCTAATTTAAGCTTTCAATTTAAGAAAGTATCTGGCAACTTAGATTCGACAATGGAGACTGAAGACGTGGAGCAGGGAACAACTGGATCGAATTTCTTTTCTTCCATCTTAAAATCCGAGCAACCATTTGGACACGTAGGTGGTGGAGGCATTCCAGGATTAGATTTAGACGATGTTGAAGCTAATTTAGCAATACCAACAGTTTCCACTGATTCTGTTGTAACAGAATCAACCTTTAATTTTTTGGGTAGTAGTAATTCTGTTATAGATGAAGAATGTAAAAATTTGCAGCAATTGAGCATTACTAAACCAGAAGAAGGTACAAAACCGGTGACCACCCCTGATAATATTAAAAAAGAAGATGTCACTAATGATGGTAAGACGTTTATATTATTAGACTGTACAATAGTGCTTTTAAAAATTGTTTAGTGATTTGTGTAATAATATGATATTTGTCCAATATAAATTATTAGCATTTTAAGACATTGCTTTACTTTTATTAGACACGGAAAACTCAAAAGTCCGAAGAAGCTCTCGAATCAAAACATTAGAAGAACAACGGGGTAGTCGTGGTCGACGCAGAGAAGTAGTTTCGTCGTTATCGGATTCTTCTGGAATAAGTCGTAGTAGTCTGTCTCTCCATGAAGAGGATTCAAATTCTAACAGCTCCACCAGCATGCAGTGCTCCGGAACATCAGGGTACTCATCCCCTTCTGGTGATGGACTAGGCAATGGTCTGTCTACATCGTCATCAGCTCCAAACCTATCAACCTTATGTCCTAGTGGAGGAAATGGTAACACAGGCAAACCGTTAAAAGTAAAATCCCGATGGAGATTTTCTGCAGACGCTGACACTGTGAAAACGTTTGGAGGGACTGGGGATTCAGGACCACTGGATGGCATTACAGTTTCTAGTGTAGCCGATTCTTTTATTCCAGCTGATAATTTAGTAAAACGGAGAGGTCACTTGGCTTTTGATGGAACAGACGAAGAGCTTTTAGAAAAGCTAAAAAAATTTGAGGGAATTGACGAAAGTATATACAGAACTGAAAGAAAAATTAGTAAGGAGAATAGGGGAATGGTTTGCGACTGTTATTTAAGTAATGAGGATTTAATGCGAGGTGAAAGTGGCTGTAGCGAAGACTGCCTCAATAGACTTCTGATGGTTGAATGGTATGTAATTTGAAAGCTTAGGATTATTGTTGTATTATTAAGTAGATTGACTAAATATTACACGGCACCTTTTTGTATTTAGTGGTAACCGCTGCCCGACAGAAGAAAGTTGTTCAAATAAGCGTTTTCAAAAGAAGGAATATGCCTCACTTAATGTGTTCAAGACTGAAAAAAAGGGCCATGGTCTCAGAACGTTGCAGTACATTCCAGAGTAAGTTTTTTCGTACCTAGAATATTTTGATGTTGAAATCCAAAAAAGGCAAAAGAGTCTAACCTTGTGGGAACCTTGTTTAATTTTATATAGAGGTGGATTTGTCATTGAATATGTGGGTGAGGTGCTTGATGTAACTGAATTCGAAAGAAGAACTAATGAGTATGCCAAAGGAAACCAAGAGCATTTTTATTTTATGGCTCTTAAGTCAGACGCCATTATTGACGCTACACTACGAGGAAATTGTTCTAGATTTATTAATCATAGCTGCGAGCCAAACTGTGAAACGCAAAAGGTATGTTTCTATAATATATTTGTTTTATTTTAACACTTTTGTTGTAAGTATAAATCGTAAATTTTTAAAATGGAACCTTATAGTGGACTGTAAATGGCGAAGTTCGTATCGGGTTTTTTGCTATAACTGATTTACAACCAGGCGATGAGATTACTTTCGACTATCAATTTCAACGATATGGGTACAGGAAATTTCTATTACTATTTCCTATGCTTGTGCTTTCGTTTATGCTTCATGTGTTTTTCTCTTTTATAATCTTAATTCTCGATTTTTACAACATTGTCAAACTGCAGAAAGAAGGCTCAAAAATGCTTCTGCATGACGGAGAGTTGTAGAGGATGGATTGGTGAGGAGGATGACGAGGCGCCAGAGGAAACTGACGATAAAGAAGAAGCTGCTCCCGAAGCTGAAGCGGAGGAAGTGGATGAAAATAAATTAAAACCAAAAATTAAAGTTGAAAAGAAGAAAAGAAAGAATGTGCAACTTGAGGATATGGCTGTAAGAACTTTAAAATGTTTCATCATAACAGTAGAATTAATGAATTCAGTGTGTAGTACTTAATATTGGTTATTTAACTTTATAGTTCAGAGAAGAACTTGCAAAGTTGGAAGCAAGTGGTCTTAAAAACCGAAATCATACTCTTACTCTCAGCCGTCTTATGGTTCGTGCTGAAAGTTGGGATGACAGAGAGAGACTATTAAAAATTCTCATCAACGGAGAGACTCCCTGTAGACGACTATTTCTGGATTATCATGGACTTCGACTTATATGGAGCTGGATGGTCGACTTGCCACTACCTCATGAAAGTGAGGGACCACAGTTGATACGAAATGATGTTTATCACATGCTGGTATGATCCTTTTCCACTTGGGTACATTGGCTTTAACTTAGGGCATGTCAGAGATGTTACTTATTATTTGTGTTTTTGGGTGTAGTTTTTGCAGTCTTTGCAGAATCTTCCAATTCCAAATAAGACGCTGCTATTGGATAGTAAAGTTTTGGCTTTGGTTGAGAAGTGGTGCGCTGTTCCACTGGTCACAACCTCTATTAAACTTGTGAAGCGCAATGATATTACTACCACAGAGCTGAAAAAAGTTGAAAGTGAAAACTCTAATTTGGCGGAACACGTAAAAATTGAACCTCAAGATAAAGAGAAAATTGATTCAGTGGATGTGAAAGAGGAGCCAACATCAACAGCAGAGGCAATGCAAGAAATAGTAGAAGATAAGACATGGCATTTTGTTCCTATCTCTAAATCGCTGTTGGAGTCGTGGTCTGACTTGAAAGAGGTATTTCGAATTCCTAAGAAAGAAAGGGTTGAACAAATGAAAGAGCATGAACGGGAAGCTGATAAAGGACAACAGACTAGTTCAAGTGGCACAACTTCTGTTTACAGTTATGACAGGTTAGTAATTATCCACTTAGTACGTTAGTTTTAATCATAAGTAGCCTTTTACGTAGCACGGCAAGGGAAAGTACTAAGCAAAATGTGCATTACAGGGATCATCGAAATAAGCTGTACCGGAATAGAGGGGAGAGAAGAGTTCCTGTATTAGACTCAACTCAGCAACAATTTCACCGTTACCAAAGTAGGATGATCCCACCTGGTGTCACGAAAGAGCAATGGCGAAAGCATTTTGAGCAGTCCGTCAAAGAACGGGAGGAACAAGAAATGTTACGAAAGCAACAAGATGCACTGGTTAATCTTCATCAGGAGCGTTGCGCTTTAGTAGGACTGGATCCTGCAACAACTCCAATAGTTGATCCTCATGGTGTTCACTACCTGGATCCGAAGACTGTCAAATGGAAGCCTATTAACATTGGGGGTAAATTTCTACTCCGAATAATGAATTGAAATTATTTATAATTGAATAAAAATCATATTAATTCAATCGTAATTTCTTTTTAAAGATCCTACGTTGCCACCTGAGCTGATTAAATTTGTGCAATTATCTCAGTGTCCTCCTCAATCCGAAACCACGGATGCAGCAATCACAACAGCAGATGCAACACCAGTCGAACCCGAGCAAGCTTTTCCACCTTGGCCACCTGGATTACCCCCTCCACCCCCTCTGCCGCCACGGGAACTTCCTAAGAATTGGAAGATGGCAGTGGACGATGAGGGCCGCTGTTATTATTATCATATCAAGACTCGTGTTACTCGTTGGGATCCTCCATCTATGGAGGAAGCCTCGTCATCAGAATCATCAGAGTCTAGTAGTGAAGAGGAGGAAGAAATTGAAGAAGTTGTAGGTGAAGGTTCTCCGTCTATAACAAAATCTAGTATTCAAACATGGCGCACGAAATTGATTGAAAGAGCAGAACGAAGGAAGAAATCAGGATTGGTTCTAGAGCGAATTATTAGTGTAAGCTTCCCTTACCATTGTTTTTGTTTGCACTGATTTTCTATAGTTATCATTGTTGTGCATTTTATTTTTAAACAGCCTCGAGCAGATGATGAGAAAGGGTTCTCGAAGGAAATGGTAAAAGAAAACAAGAAAAAGGCTCTTGAGGAAAAGTTGGCTCGACAAGCCATGAAAGAGGCACATGCACGTGTTACATCTGAGAAAATGCCTACATCTGAAAAAGAAGAAAGGACCAAAGATAACAGCATTACTGAGTCTTCGGCTGAGGTGAAAGGAGTGAAAGATGTGACAAAGAAATCATTATTAAAGAAACGAAGAAAGGAAAAACCTATCCCCAAAGGGTCTTCAAGCAAACCAAAGCCAAAACCTAGTGCCAAACAGGATAATATTGAATCTTCCTCTCCAATTGAAACGGAATTGGATTTGACTCTCAGTCAACAGAGCTTTGATGAAGATAATGACGGATTTTTCTCTCGAGTCTCAGCAGGGCCAAGTAGAATAATAGGAAGCACACACAGCATGGAAGTTGTAATGATACCTGGTCTAGGATTTGATGGGAGAGATATGGATGCAAAGAAGAAATCTGCTGATAGAGCTGCAAGGCATGCCGCCAAAAAGAAGGCATTAGCAATGCAGAAAAAAGCAAAAGAGAAAGTTCCTTCGGAGGCTTCAACCATGGCCACCAGCAGTGGGAATGAAAAGAGGGTTAGCAGCAAAGAAGCAAGTTCCATCAAAGATGCTTTTCGTAACTCGATAGCCACTGTTGTCGTTGCGCATCTGAACCCTTACCGTAAAAGTGACCATATCAAAAGTACAGATGACTTCAAACATTTGGCAAGGAAGGTAAGAGTGATTATAAATCTAGAAAAAGTAATGACGAAATGCACATACCTAATACAATATAAATGTCCATTTTTATTTTACGAGCTTGTTCAAAAAAATTAGTCTACTGTAAAAATCAAACAAATATACATAATTGAGACTTAACATGACCCAAACCAATGATATTTTATAAGTAGGTTATTACATCTCACTAACACAGACCGTATCGAATACAATCCCTATATGTTAACACAACATTCGTACTGATAAGGGGAAGAGTATTGTATTGTGACCATTGTCACGTGAGCCTACTACGTGTGGCTACTGCACAAAGGTATATAGAAAACAAAGTAATTCCATGGGATGGGATTCCATCTTCGTTAAGTAAAAATGGGTAGCAAATAAAATCTGCATTGTGCACATCGTCATTTACATAAAAGAAAAAATGTAAAATTATTGTGTGTAATTTTGGTCTTAAAATAATTTATCATTTTGTATTATTTCAGATTACACATGCTATTCTTCTAAAAGAACTGAAGCATACCCGTGATGTTACCACGCTGGAGGTAACTGATAGTGTTAAGCACAAAACGAAAGAATATATTAAAAAATTTATGGCAAGATTTCCAAACGGTGTATACATTCGATCTCCCGAGAATCCGCAAACAAAATAGTTTTTAATAAAGTAGTGTGTTGTCTATAATTATTTACTTTATTTGTCACAATTAAGAGTACAGCTTTCAGGATGTAAAATGTAAATTACTTATTTAAGCGACGCACAGTTATAATAGCTTAAACTTTAAAATGACAATGTTTTGATTTGTTAAAATGCTGATATTATATATTTTCAACTTTATTCCTTAGTTTAACCAAAAACTCGTTTGCATTAAAAATTGAAGAGCAGCAAAAAGTTTTTTTTATTGAGTATTTAAAGTATTCAACGTTTCCTGTCCCGTTTATGTTTGTAAAGATGTTGACTCAAATTACTCGTAGGACTCAACTTGTAGTAATTACTAATTACAATTATAGGACCTAATCAAAAATATTAGGACTATTCGAAATTAAAAACTTCTACTAGAAACTCAAACCTATTTTGCGTACGTTTCATGTTTCTATATTCCATTCCTTTTCATCATTCTCCGAACATTTTAGATCAATAATTACATGCGTAGAATATTATTTACTAACTTTTATTACATACACTAGGTAAATACATTGTATGCATTAAGGTAACAAAACGGTACGACCATATTTAACAAAAAGCTTCTACTGCAATTAAGACGACATAATACATGAATTAATTCATCGACAGGTAAGGAATACTGAAAATTGACTTCGAAATAGAATTAAATTACAAGTATACTACGTTAACGTGTATACCGAAAATACATGTTATGGACGCGGACACTATATTATAATATTATTTACATATCAGACAACCACATAACATATAATGTCGAACGTGACAGTTAAAATCATAGTCGTTTATTAATATTCATCTACACTATGGTAAAAACTTGTATGATGTAGATGTAGTTGTCTACGGTAAAAAAACTTGTTAGTTGTATAACAAAATCATGTTACAATATACAAAACTTGGGATGTGCACCTAATAATAATGATATCGATTGGTACTTTTTAAATGTAGCAACACTCCTAACTTCCATACGACTGCACTCACATAATGACAATGTAAGTCTTTAAGCTGGAATACTTAAGCGAATTGACAATGGGACTTTAAATGCTGCCTTATCACTTTATCAGGCATATGAATGTGGTTTTGCTGCTTGTTTCTGTGTAGATTTAGCAGAATCAATGGTAGTGTCAGCGCCTGTGGAAACATTGCAATTATCTGGCCGATTTACATCTTCTGAAAATTCGAAATCTAGCTCCACCTCAAAATCCGACCTGGTGTCTAAACTGTTTTGATTAGATGAGGAACTGTAGGTACTGTCATCATATGAGTAACCAGATGAACCATCCAGCGATTCTACATCCCCCCTCGTACTTCTTCGTATTCTTTGAGTTTCTGTTAGACCGTCAGCAGCTCGGTAAGATCTGATGAACCAAACCACAGAAGCCATGCTAGCAATGATTGCAACGCAAATCATTCCAAAAACTAGAAATGTTTCCCATGTTCCTCGATGAAGCGAGTCCGAAAAAGCTCTTCCTTCTCCAACACTTGATAATGGATTTGCTTGGGTAAGGGAATGGTATTGTGATATGGGGCGAAGTGATGCATCTTCAAAATTATTTGATAAGACGTCATGGTGCTGGCTTGACGAACTTGCCTCGGTGTCAGAATTCAACAAGTTGCTACTTTGAGGTGCTATGCGAATAAGTCTAGAGAAATCCAAAGATTTGGCAACACTTGTCTCACGCGGTAGAGATACCCTGAAAGAAATGGGGATAACTCATTATTACTATAATGCCAAAATTTATTCTATGACTCACACACACATTCACTGTTCACATTTCAAGTTTCGTTGAATGGTTTGATACGTAGTTGGATTCAAGCTGAAACTCTATTCTCCAGTGTACTGGGACTTAAATGAGAAACTCTTTCCAAATCCTTTATGAAAATAGACACAGCGTGACATCAATTTAAGGCAATTTCAAAAGTAATATTTTTGTGAACTGATATAGGTAAAATGGAAGGTAGACTCTTACGGAAGGTGTTGAAAGGACAACATATTAGAAGGATAACAGTGAAAAAACCAGGCCAAGGATTTCATATTTCCGAGAGAGAAAACTTGTTTTACCAGACATCATTTTCCAGGAAATGTTTTTACATGTTTTTATTTTTATGCCAACACCACAAATATTTACGAAGATAAGTCCCTCGGTATCTCATCAGATCCATTTCGTTTTAGAGTACCTGTCTGTACATAGCTTTTACCGTCATAGTTCACATATTGTGTATTTTGGGTTTTAACTTCACGTACAAGATACATGCCTACTATTTTGACGTTGCCTTTTACGTACTTATTATTGAATATTCATATTACTTACCCTGCTTTCACCACGAACGACTCTGGTGAAAATGAGCACACAACTACGAACCGCCTTGTACTGTGCGTGAGTATGGGAACATTTTCTTGAACCAAAATGACGGTTGTTACTCTGGATCCATTGACTATGCTTCCGCAGTCGTTGTGTCTTATCTGTAGTTTATACTTGGTTTGAGGACTGAAAAAACAAAATAGAATGTCAACTGGTTATACCTATGTACGTTGATAGTTATGCCAATGTTACAGCGAACCAGTGAACCGAGACAATTATATTATGATGACGTCGGTTCCTTTCTCACATTCATATTATGTAGCATTTTTTTGAATATTTCATCCAGATAGAGCAATGATGGTAACTTTTTCATCAATAATTCTTCATATCACAAATATTGTCAATATTATATTGGCATACATTAACTATTACAGAAATGACTTAAATTAGCAAGTTTGACATAAACTAGTTTACTCAAGTGTTTACAACTAGTACTCACTGAAATCGTTAAAACATGCAAAGCGTTTATACGTAACATGAGTTTGAATAAAATATCTTAATACCAATTTAGACTATATGCGGAACATTTTGTATATTAAACATGAAACGCTGAAATAATTATTTACTATCCGTTTAGTACAAATGTTTTCCTTTTTTACGATAAAAATAAACATTAAAGTTTTCACACACTTCAAAACTAACATTTACTACCACTTACTCTTTTACGATTAGTGTTGGGTCCTTTCATGTCTTTTCAGAACTTATTTACGTACTATTGTACTATTTCAAAAGTATGCAATTGGCAGTCGTTATAGTTGAGTTGTTTAATTAATTATGATAACGATTGAAGGCAAGGGGCATATGACAAAACAAA
>JAHZNB010007115.1:0-48998 GCA_027744295.1 Callyntrura guangdongensis | reverse complement strand
GCTTAATACAGAAGGTGCAATGTCTGTAGCATTTGACAAAGTTCTAGGTAAATAATTGTTTACGTAGAACGTGTTACGTTTTTGTTGTTTTTAAGAAGTTCAACGGGTTGCTTTTTCTTAAAATTTTACGTAAAAATATTGTTTTTTTAATTTTAAGGAACTGGGTCAACATCCCAGATGAATCGAATGTTAGAGGATGCAAAATCTTGGAACGTACAGGCATCTGACGGAATTCCATACGAAACATATCTTCAAGTAGAAGCTTTATACTTCGTTACTACAAACATTGACGTTTCAGATGGTTTATTTAACGGAGCTCTTGGAACTCTCAAAAAGATCGAATATGGTACAACCGTTGAAAATCAGAGAATTCCAACAATCGCTTGGTTAGAATTTGATAACCCACATATAGGGGCTTCCCAAAGAGGACGAAATAAAGCAAGATACTTGGACAAATCAATATCTAAAGCTTGGGTACCGATAGAACGAATATCAAGAAGCTTAAGCAAATCACATGTTTACGATGGACTTGAGCTTGTACGAACCCAGATATGTCTTGTTGGAGCCAACGCGATCACAATCGCAAAGAGTCAAGGCTCGTCCATGGATGCAGTTGTTGTGTCACTAAGAAGAAAACTCAGCCGAGAGCATTTATATGTTGCATGCAGCAGATCCAGAACATTGAATGGATTATATCTTGATGGGGAATTTGTGGCTCCAAGCCATCCTGGAGAGGAAGATCCAGTTTCAGAAGAAATGGATGAGCTTAAGAAAAAGACAGTCATTTTTCACATGCCCTTCTTTTCGGATGTATCTTCTCGCAATAGACTCTTCTTTCAAAACGTGGAAGATTTTGTGCGACATAAAATGGATATCGAGTCTGATGCTAATTCGCGTGCAGCAGAGATTCTTGCTTTCGTTGAACCTCGAATCACACTGGAAGATAATGTACACTTGCCTAATTTTGAATGCATTTCAAAAGACTACTGTCAGGGACTATCCAATAAAAAGAACTCTGCAGGGCATATTATATATGCTAAGTCTGGTATGTTATTTACGTAAATATATTAACTAACATTATTTTTATATTTTCGGGTAAGAAAATACGTCGTTTTGTTTAAAGGTTTTTCGTCAATCAAGTGCACCAAGATGTCAAACTCTCCTAACTTTGAAATTGTAAAAATTGATTACAAAGATGTAATCATTTTTGTGTGCTACAAACATCCAAAATGTAGCAAGACAGAATTTCTAACTTCCTTGCGAAATACAGTCGGCAGTGTCGGTGAAGATTGTAAACTTATTGTAGTAGGTGATATGAACATTAATTTGGCTGGACCTGATTCGTCACTGCTTACTAACTGTCTTTCAACACTTGGATTATTGAGTAAACTACCATCTGATGCAGCTACAACAAACTTAGGAACACAAATAGATGTATGCTTTAGTAATTTTGATGCTTATTGTTTTCTCTCCGAAACTTACTATGGGTACCACAAAGGTTTATGTTTACACTGGTAAGTGTGGTATTTTCTAATCGTAATACTTGTACGTGTGTAAGTGTTAATCTATAAACATTGCTGTATTCATTATTTTAAACTAGAATATCTATGTAATAATAATACTATTTAATTTGTAGTGATGTCTTCAATAAATTAACGAAGTAATAATAATAATAACAATACTAATTTTTACGTAAAGAAATTTAAGAAACAAGATCGATATGGGGCTTGGCGCATAAACTACACAGCTGTTTTTGTTGATAGTAATGGTGCCCGACGATAGAAAGGTGGTAAAAATGATGAATACACGTATTCAAAGCACTACACTCATAAGAATCAACTGCTGCTTAAGAATAAATTTGCGCTACCTTCTTGCATTTACAATGCTCTAGTTGTATTTCGTAACGTAGGTTAAATCAAGAGGTACGGTACAGCTTTCCCTCACAATTTGTGAAAATTCACACTTGCAACAACACCTTTTAACCATTAGCAAGAGACCTATGATTTTTCACTACGTCGCTGTGTCGGTCTCATAAACAGATCAAATATAGTAATGATACAGTAATTTACTTTTAAGTAATGTTCGGGTGTTTTTTAAGCTTAGGAAGTAAACAATAAAACCAGTAATGTAAAGTGTTAGGTTTAAATTTCTTACAACTAGTCTAATGTTTTTTGGTCATTATTCATTTTAGAAATAATTAACCAGTGTATTCATGAAAGTACTAATGTATGCATTTACCATTCACAGTGTATATACTAAACCCAATAACACCACTGGGATCCGATCATTTTTCCATTAGCCGTTTATAATTTTTAAACAGTGGGGTTTCGATAGACGTCACATTCTGGACAAACACACATTTAAATGTCTGCGATACATGTGGTGTTGTAATAGTGCGCCACAGGCTTTCATGTACTTCAAGGTTGTTTTATTTTGTCATCATAAGATTGCTGAAATCTTTTTTTATAAAGAAGCTCTGATCATATAGCAGATATTACCTAATGTAGTTTACAGCCCACAAAATGGTCTACCAGTCTACTAGGTTGACTTGAATGGCAAAGCCTTTTCGTGCAAGTAGAAGAAAAACTTTTTTTCCGGTCCAGGTGTGAAAGGTATGACAGTTTTTAACGATTAATGATGATGCCCGTTTCTCTCGAGAACAACCCTCTTGCCTGCCTGCCAGTATGTCTGCAAGGAGCGACTACTAGCACGGCTTATACACATAGGTGGAATATTCACTGCTTCTGTCCTCGACTAACGTGTAGTATGGATTCAACACACAATGTCATCGTCTTTTTCTATGCATGTCTTCCTCTTTTTCCTCTCGTGACAGCTCAAAATCAAGTACACCTTACATTACTTACGCCAACGTTTATATCTGTCGTCGTGATGATGGTTAAGTTTTTCTTCAAACGGAAAACCCGGCACATGTATATATGTTTGTGATATGATGTTAGCTTGTTGTAGCATTAGTCAACCAAGTCAAACACTCCCAAACACGATTTTGTCCTTTTTTGATGATAGCATGCCATGTCGTCCTCCTCCATTTTCATAACCACACCATACAACCGGCTTCCGTTCCTATTTTCTCACTTCTTTTTTCCTTCCTTTCAGTTCAGAATGAGATATACATCATTCACTTGAATGTGTTTAGTGTTTAACATGTGAGCTGTTGTAACGTAGCATAACGCGTGAAATGAAATGTAGTGTGTTATCATTCCGTACACTTGGTGAGTGAGTACAGGTAAAACTTAAATTTTCGTACATGAAACAAATATATTACATCATTACCTAAGCGAGAAGATATTTTCCTTAAGTGGCTCGTCCCCCCCCCCCCCAGAAAAGGACAATAGAAGCGAAAGAAAAAAGGTCTGCATGATGACATTTTATAAATGTATATAACTGTCTTTCTGCTCCTTTTCTGTTGTTGTTGATGGTGGTGGTGAGACTGCAAAAGCACTTTATAATTCTTAACAACAGCACAAGACAAGTCATGAAAATGACTGAGACTTAAGTTGGTATTTTACAAAACAGCTTTACTACATGAAATATACTACTGCCGTGAACATTTCTTCGTTACACATATTTTATAGTTGTACCCCACCGAAGTAATACAGTGTTCCGCCGATTCCTTTCTTTCCTGAACTATCTGCCATTACTGGTGTCCAATAAATTATGTCCACTTCGCCCTCATTTCATTATTGTTAAGAAAAATGATCATTGGGGACGACATGATGGGGTGGTTTCTTAAATTTTTTGTCAAGAAAATTGTAAAAGTAAAGAGAGAGAGAGAGAGAGAGAAGTAATGTGTAGCCAAGCAGTCTTCCTCGTTTTCTACCTTTTGCTCTGAATTCAATTCTTGAATGAATGTTGTATCATTATTACGCAATTGTGGTGTCCGTAAATATTTTCTACGTATGCATTTACCCTAAGCATCGTCTCTTTAGCCTCCAACTTGTACAAGTAATGAAAATACAGACAGTATAATTTCTTGTTAAAAGCCTACTTTTTTCATGAACATTTAAAAAACATAAACTATTTTTTCTGGATACTTCACCGTCTTCCAATACGAATCGTTTCTGAGAAAGTAACGCATTTATCATAAACTAGAGGTTGTAATGGGTAGCAAAAATACAGAAGCCAACAACACAAGGAAAATAAATCAGGGAAGCCAGTGCTGGCATTCTACTTTCTACTACTCTTGAGATCGTAGTAGTAAAGTATCACATTTTGTGATTTTCCTATTTGAGGCGGACAACGGAGATTTACCTTCTACAATTTTATGGGATTTTCGTTTAATGGCTACTCGTCAAGTTGTAATAATGTTGACATAGGGTCGGCTTCATTAACTTTAGTATCGCTAGTATCTACACTCATGTGAGGATTTTTCTGTTAGCCTTTAATGAATACTTTGAGAGTATGTAGGGTAGTGGCTTGTAGCTAAATAAACAAAAGCAGACCAGAATGAAGAATGTAAGTAAACAAAGAAAAGTAAACGAGTCTCTGTGTTTGTTACTTTTTTATATATCAAATACAAAGTAATTTACTCACACGACGACGATACGCTTTTTCATCCGGATCCCTTTTCCTCTTTCTACTTTCATGCTTGCAATGATGTCATAGTTCAGTTAGTGCAGAGTACATGGACATAAAATCGCCTTACTTCAGATTACTATTCACTACGTTTGAAAAAAACACTTAAGTGCAGTGGTAGTGGCGGCTTATGTGTAGCGAAATGAAGTTGCTGAAGCCGAAGAAGAACAGAGTGCCGACATAAAAAAAAGTTGGTCTTGTTGAGTACGTACTTGTGCATTCTATAGCTTTCCTAAACCAAGAATCCATAGTTATGTATTCTATATCCGTATGAGTTGCTAGCTGGTTCATAATACACACCTACACATATGCATAGGAAGTTAGAAAACAAATTTTTAAAACGTTTTCTCAAGTAATGACTATTTTTTTTAGCATTTTTGTGGTTTTATATTGAATGATGAAGTACCCCGAACCTAAGTACCTAAGTATACATGTCTACCCGTTTATCTACTAAATGTCCACGTATTATTCTATTTCTCGGAGGAGTTTAACGCAATCGAAGTGCAGAGTAAGCAACTTCCGGTGAGAAAACAGGATGAAACAGTACTGCTCTTGTGTGTTGTATCGATACTTTTACACATTCCGTTTACAAGATTTATTTTTCATTTAAAGTTGATGGCGTTGATGGTATCTTATCATATTATAATATTATAGTAGCACAAGGTGGTGTACAAAGTAAAACTGTTTTTTTTTTTTTAATTTCACATTTTGTGCCGGTGTTTATACCTATTTGCTAAAGCAAGAGAGCGAACTTTTTATTCGTCAGGCATAATTGTGAGAAACACAGAATTAGGCCCAAGCTGGTTGGTACGATGAGAAAGCAAAAAATCAACTGTGATAAAGTGATGCAAATAATGTATGTAGGTATATTCATTTCTGTAGGTTTAAAACAGCACACAACAAACACTCGTTTTGTGAGGAAGTAACATTTGATCAAAATCTCTTGGTATTTGACTGCATGCTATACCTCGTTTGTATTCCTACTCTTTACCATTTTCCCCTCGTGTTCAATAGTTTGTTGTTGAGCTTTTCATTTCGAGGCGTTCATCTATCAACCGTCTTGGGATATTTACCAACGGCCACGGGCAACCAACGAAGTAGGTTTGTGTACTGTGTACACACACACGACGGCACAGCACAGTTTGAAACATAACGAAATTGAAGTCACTGAGGTTTTGTGAGGACGTCAAAACAGTGGGGAGAGTAGACTCGGTAGACGTATTCGTAATTATAGTGCAGTCTAGTGACTAGTATCGAATACAAATTTTAGTGTGTGTACACCAATTTTTTCCAGACAATTTCTCATTTGATGAATGCAAACACCGTAGCATAAATTATTAATTTGCCTGTCGGATCTTTACAACATGAATGCATTTTATGAGATTTTTGTGAAAATAATGTGCTCTCTGACTGAAGTGAGGCAGAGTGCTTTCTCTCCCTCTCTCCGAATTCTGTGCACAACCAATGAACGTACAAAAATATGAAAAAATTGACAAACGCGACATGATAAATTCGAGTACACTGTGATTACTTTTAATTTGCTTAAGCGTCAGCGTCCAATCGTATATTCGCTTAAATTATTGACTTTAATTCGGTTGTTAGATAAAACGTAATTTTGATACCGCTAGAATCCATACATAACATACAAATAGATTAGCATGATTGTATGGTGATAAAAAAAACTATCATCGCATGAGTGAAAGATAATGCTGTGCTGTTAACTTTAACAAGACTGTTTCAAACACATGTACTAGTACTGGTACAAGTAAATATATATAAAAGAGAGCCAGTCATTTTCCAGTTGAATGAGATTACTTCAGAGTATTTTAACGTAAACCGAAGAATATTTTTCTCTTTTATCAATTATGTAAATGGTTACAAAAATATAATTCAATTGTACTATGTTATGAAATATGTTTTAAGAACATATTTGTTCAGGGAGCGACGTACTGAAAATTATAAATAGTCCTTCTTATTAAACCTTAGACTTGGAATTTAAATTTTTAATGTTTTCGAGAACTTGCCTCCTACTTATTTAAATGAATATAGGTATATTAATTACCAAAGAGCTATAAAGATTAAAAGCTAGTAATGGAAATTGTAGCTTTGCGACAGCAACATGCACCAGACAGACATTCAGTAAGCCATCATGATGGTGAACTACGTCGGTACTTACTATCCGTAAACCAGTATTCGATTTATTCAAATAAAGTCGGAGTCGTAAACGTATCCAGTTCTCCTCGGGGGGTACCAAGACCCCCTACAGGTGAGTAATATTAAAAGGACGGTGACAAACGGTAAAAACTTAAAAACTGAGAATGATGTGATGTGCTTATACTTCTACTCTCTCGTTATTGCAATCAGCCATGACTCTCGATTTTTCCAATAACACATGCTTTGTTACTTCTAAGCAAAGGAAAGAAATATGATGACATTTTCATCGTAGTTGCAAAACCACCCTTCAAAATAATAATCGCCAATCATTGAAAATTCTAATATTGAATACAGTCCATGATTACAGATTTTTACTTTCTAACCTCACAGTAGAATTTAAGATGGAATTTTTTTCATTTTAAAAGCCAAAATTATTTTTTCTCGCTTAAAAATAATCTGAACTACAAATATGGACTTAAATGCAGCATTTTCATGAAATGAATATATAATAACGTGGTCTCTTTCATTTTCAGTACTTATAATCATACAAATAAAGTATTATTTCCACCGAGAGAGCTCAATAAACATCATTGGCAAAAATGGCAAACATTCATAGAATGAGTTATTTTCTTACACGTGTTACAGATAAAAGTATTCATGTCTCTGATTAGACATAAGATGAGGACCCTTTTCTCGGAAAAACATTTCCACTGAAAGTTGAAACCTTTCATAAAAAATAATTATACAAAATAGTAAAATCCTTTACTCGAAATTGTATGACAAATCAGTCAGCTTTTGCTACAAGAATGTTTCACTTCTACTCTAGCGAGCTAATGAATACCTGTCTCAATCTCAAACCACCTTTTTTATTCCGGCGAAGCGAGTTGAATTAGGCAAAGGCATGTGTTACAAGAGGTGTGTGTAGCAGTTTCACTTGCGTAACTAGCCTGAAACGACACTGATGCACTAAGATACGTTTCGGCCTTTTCCGCGATTCTTTGTGTCCTTGTTTCTCGTTAACATCATGAATACAATTTTCATAAAAAGGATCGAATGGGCAAATGAAAAAATATTAATAATATCCTAAAGGACTCAGCCCACCGTGTGTGTAGCCCCTCTCTCTCTGATGATGAATCTGGTATTCCATTGAATAAGATTCTATTCATGGCGTATGAAATGAAATACTTTTCGGATCAAATTCACAAGGAATTAGTTCATTTGAATGAACACTTATTATGAAAAAAGGTGTTGAGATTCACAACAAGTGAATGATTACTGAATGTACATGATACATCAAAACGAAAAAAATGTACAGTTTGTAAGGATGAATGAATTGGATGATGCGATGTACAGTGTAGTATAGGTACAGAACAGTGAGCTTACACTTTGTATAAAATTATCTGTCGAGGTGTGGGTGAAAGATGCTTTGCCTGCTTGGATGGGCATAAATAGTAATGTGTCAACTATCAACAACGTGTAGATTAAGCCACTGGAGGATTATTCAATACAACAATGACATCCCTAAGGAATGCGTACAACAGAATGTGCAGCGTACAGTGTCGACGGCCTATCAATATTACATTTTCCCTTTTTCTCATTACCTTGTTTGGGGACAACACACGTGCTAGGCTGTATTCACATTATACGCTTGGGGGAAGAGGATTAAGGCTACTTGTTCATTTTCAATCACTTTCGTTTTTTCACAGAATTTGTAATTTGTAACTTTTTTGGCATCATTTTCCAATATTTTTCTTTGAGAAATTAGCAAACCTTTTTGAATACAAAAGTCTGTATTCGTTCGAATGAATGAATGAAATATTTTTTATTTTTTTGTTGTATTCATTTTGTATATAAACATTTTTTCTGCATTGATTTCCTTCACCATTCTCATCGAAACCAAAGCCACTTTCATGTTATAGAAACGGTATTGAAAACGAACTCAATTTATATTGAGTTCGTTATTGTTTCTATAACATGAAAGTGGCTTTGATCGAAACGTTTGAAATTTGAAACACAGAAAGTGGTTGTCATATTTCCTTGCAATTTTTTTAGTGAATACAAAAGTCGGGAAATTGTTCTTGGCTCAAAAAATCGACTCCGTAGACTGTGTTTTCTTTGGCTAATAACTACATTTTTGGTTAGCCAAGTGGTGTGTTCAACAGTGTTCAATGTCATAATCATAATTAAAGAAGTTGTTTATGAAAAGTGAAGAGAATGGAATTATCAGTAGAGGAAACAAGTGGTAGAAAAGAAAGGAAATTAAATCAACTTCAAGCTTGTCTGTACCAAAGGGTATTTTTTAATGAAACATGTGGCTCTGATTTTATGATCATATCTGCGGAAGGCCGTGCATTTCCTTGTCATACAGAGATATTATCATGTAAGTAAAGAAAACACAAAGTAACAGTCAACAGCAGACCCGTAAAACTTAAATTTTCATTTTCAACCTCCACCTATAACCGACGCGGTAGCGATAAAGTCACATAAACTTAAATTAAAAATTTGTAGCGGAATGCGAAGTATTCTCTAACATGTTTCAAACGAACTGGATCGAGGTTACAAGCACACGCCTCGCTCTGCAAGACATGTCTTCAGAAGGCGTAGAAGCATTTCTTCGTTACCTGTACCTCAGAGACTCCCAAAAGTCTAGGAACAAATTTACGGTAGCCGTTGAGTTGTATTTTGCTTCACACAAATACATGCTGCATGAACTAACGGCAGAGCTTACAAAAATAATCCTGGATAGACAGTATTTGGAATGGTATTCGGACATTGATGCTTGCTTCAAACTATACAAATTGGCATCCATCACTAAAGAAAAGCAAATTGCCACAAGATTGTTAAAGGCTTTGAAAAGGTAGTCTCACAACTCTCAACCTTTCAAGTTTCATGGAGGGGATCCATTAATGATCATTTTTTTACAGAACTAATCACACGGTGGAAAATTTGTGGAAGATACGAGAAAATTGTCGTATTGATCCATCTTTTACTCTTGAGCTATTCTGGGACAGTTTTGAGGTGTGTACTTGTACAAATACACCAAATAATGTATTTGAACAAGAAAACAGTGAAAGCGAGTATCCAGCAACTGATGAGGAGGATTGGTGATAAGATGTGCAGTAGTCATAAAAGTAGTCAATGAGTTATAAAGTTGTATGAGTTTGTAAAATTTTAGTTCCATGAAATTACACAATTTCTCAAATGTATGTTAAACAGTATTTAAATTCATACTTTCTCTTTGTTTATTAAATCTTGGTTAAATTAATCACCGTGAAATTATATAGTTGCATTACAATAAATATGATCCCTTCTCCATTACAAAACTAAAACATAATTATTTATCAAAAGTAAAACGTTTCAAACCATTATTACCTAACGCATGCACAAATACGAAAAGAGTACGAATGAGTGAATTTACGGCGCAACTTCGAGTCTGACTTGGTGTATTTATTATGATATCTATTTGCTTATTTCGAATGCCCAAGATGTCACCGTGATCGGTGACAGGGATAAAATAATTGAGTTTACTAGGGTTTCAGGAGATTTGATCAAGACGAAAATAAAAAAGAAACCCAACCGAGAAACCCCAAAAACCAAATGAGATTCCACACAATCCAATCCAACGCGTTTCCATTATTATTATTTCAAAATATCTACCAGTCCTTTTAGTTACCAGTCATTCTGTCAGAACACAAGTTAAATGTATGTATGTAGTAGGAAGCGGGAGAAATTTCCATTTTCTTTATCTTCTTTACAATGACACTACTACCTCGGTGGAAACGTACCGTCGTCGTAGACTAGTTGCAATAGAATACGAAGCCACGACCACCTTATTAATAGCGTGTGTCATGCATCATGAGATGATGATCTATTTATTTGGTAGATGCCCTTTGATAGATTTTTCGTACCCTTGTACATAATTGCATTTTCGCGTCTAAGCAGGCAGCAGCAAGTTTACACATAGGGAGGAGGGGAAAGGAAGACCCAGGATTTTCATTCACGGAATTTACGAGTGCACCAGCACCATCATCACCACCGCAGAGCGGAGTAGATTCACGGAGCGTTGACGTCTGCTGATATTTGATATGAAATTTTCCATTTGGAATTCAACAGAGGGTGAAAATTCAATTAAATGAGTATCTTGCGATTATCACCCATCGCACTTCTTTGACTTGTCCCGACAACAGAGCTATATGGCTGATCTCTACAAAAACCTAGTAGTATGGTAGTCATGCAGCCGTCGTACAGTGGCGTGTAGAGATTCCAGTGTTTTCACTAAGAAAACATGGAATTTGAATTCACTCCTGTCTGTCAATGGGGCTTTAGCGATTGGTTTGTCAAAAGACGGAAAGACAGAAACGGCGAAACTCGCCGTATGTGCTTATATACACTTACTTCGTATGCATGGAAAGCGGATAAACTCACAGTGTTAGACAAAACTCACAGTCATGACAAAAAATTGGGATGATATCCCTCAAGTATCACTGTTTATCGACTCGTACCGAGAACTTTTTTTCTTAAAAAATCTTTTGTATGCCATCTAAATAACCAGTATCAAATCACTTCATGTGAATTCTATATAAGTCGCTTTATTGCCAGTAAAGCATAAATCAACTACGCTTTTTTATTTCCACTAAGAAAGTATGAACGTTTCCCTGTAAACTACAACGTTTAACGTTTTTCACCGAACGAGCACTGCGAAAGTTTAAACTTTCAACAAGTAAAACGTTTCGAACGATTGCTTCTTGTAGCTTGTCCCATCTTTTTTCCAAGTCAAGAATGATTATGGTTGGCCATTGAGATTTTTTAAAATGATAGAATCCTTCAAGCACAATGCAAATAATACGAAAAGGCACACAGACTTACATCCACGCACGGTTTTGTAAAATATACTTTAAACCCAATGTCCCTCCAGGGATATTTTTGATGGAAGAAAAAATATTAATATTGGCATCATTACGAGAGCGAGAGACGTTTCAAACACAAAAGTTGTTTAATCTCAGTTTAAAATCAAAACGATGTGAAACTCAATATTACACGCGTAATACACTGATCCTCAATTTTATCTAAACTGTCCCCTATCCTTTTTGTCCCCATCTTTGTAAATCCTGTCATCGTCATCGGTTTCATTGTAAATTTCTTTTCGTAGGAACGTGTAGGAAAGTACGAAGTTGGTAGAACCTAGGGTTTCTAATATATCTGTATAGGTACATTGGGTACAGTTAACTGAAAAATGTGCCACGACTAACTTTAATGTTCACAATGACCTTATCAGTTTACCATCTTGGACAAATTGTAAATTGCTTAAAAAGCACATTGACGATGAGTTGATCGTTGAGATTCTTATTACTTATGTGAGAAGTGTAAAATTTAATACAAAGTTCAAATCTACTGCCTGAAACCTTACAAAATTGAAATTGTGGTATTACATCTGGTAAATGTGAAAGTAAGATGTTCCAGCGAAAAGTAAAGAAAGCGTCTGCAGGAATAAAAGCGTTACGTTTTGGCAATACTCATCAAGCTCTCGAAAAAGCTGTAACATTAATAATGTAGTTTTCGTAATTAACTATTTTAATACTAACAGTAGCCTAATATGCCATTGCCATTAAACCGAACTAATTACGACGGCCACGAACAACCTGCTGGGACTTTTTTTCTAACTAGGAAAACGAACGTGGTAATTCATCATGTCTGTGTAGGGCCAGCACATCTCAAAGGAGGAGACGTCTACTACGTGTTCTATATACGTTTATAGGGAAGAAATGGCAAGCAACTTTTCTATTGTTGTCAACGAAAAAAATAATAATAAAAAGAAGCGGAAGGGAATGGGGTGGATCGATGTTGCTCTCTTGCTTTTTAGTCTTTTCCCATTTCACAATCTCAATTTTGTACGGCACATGGAGTTCCTTCTACTTCCACTTTCAATACGATGTTGAAAAGATACAAACCAAACATGTACACAATGGACGTCACAAACAGAGCAATAGCTCTCTCCGGCAAAGACGAAAACTTGTTGATGTAGTTTGTTGGTGTAGCACAAGAAATGTCACAGAACCAAGTAGATTACACACCACGGCGTTCTTACGGACTCTGTGCTCTATACTCTGAGTCTTCTTCGTAAAGCATGAATGTATTTCATTGTACCAATTCATGGTAAAAGTCAACCACTAAACTTACAGGAAACTAAACTAAATTAATTTTTGTGCGATTTATTGTGAGCTCGAATGCATTTAAGGAAATGTATGTGTATATACCTACACGCAGCTCCAAGATTTTCTAATTTCAATTAATCAGCACAGCACGAAGCAAAATTTTGATTTTTTTCCCCTCGCAAAATCCGATTTAATAGATTCTAGAATGAAAATTTCCAGTTAAATAAGTGTTCATCCAAATTCAATCCAGACTTATATGCGATTCATAACAACAGCAAGTTATAGTAAAGAAAAACTTCCACATATTTTATCCAGGTCATTGTGAAGCATCAAGAAAGGTTTCCCTTTCACTGAAGTGCAGAAGAGGTATTTTTTGTATGTCTGGGATAAACTCCCGGCCGTCATGAGTTGAGCTATACTTAAACCACACCAGTGATCCTGCACGATGTTCTTGGCTTGCTTAGGGAAAGGCAGCGGCGGCAGCAGCAGCAGTGGATACTTTTTCCTGTGGCATGAAAGAGAAGTGGAAGCAGACGAGACGAGTGAGAGAGAAAGAGAGTAGCAAGGAAAGAATAAGGGAGAGAGAGAGAAAGCGGATAAAATATTGACTGTGTGAGTTGCGTACATTAAAAGAAGCAAAGAATAGGTGGGCTTTGTTTTCCGAGACTTTCCAGAGTGGTTACCCGTAGTGTAACACCTGATTGGTTCACATAGCTAATCATAAAGGCGTGACTTTGGCCACCACTACATACACACATACTTTTTTTTATATTTTTGCATTCACTACCAACTGTATTACCACTAGTCTTGCTACCACTTCTTTTTCCTCTTCATATTCCTGAAAACATTTTTTTTCTGGTAAAGTTTTTGCCTCTTCTCGTTATTTTTTAAAAAAATACTTACGATGAGTAAACGTGCTTTTTCGACAAATTCCAATAGGTACACAGGGAAAGTTAAACAAGTAACAAGTACAGACAATGAAACTTTTGCGTTGAATGGGAAACCCTCTATTCATTAGTCGTAAATTGCCTTATTTAACTAGAAGTATACTGCAGAAAGGTAATTTGACGATTTGAATTGTCAGCTACTAAATTTATTTGCTCCGGTAGGGGTACGATTTTACGGGGAAAAGAAAATTAAGTTTTTTTTCTTCTTCTTGAACAGAAATACTTTACGTTAATTTGTCGGTAAACTGTCTGAAAAGTTTTGGAAAGGGTGCACACACTTTAACAACTTACCGAATTTTAATTGGGAGCAATGGGTAGAGAGATTGCTACAAACTGATTAAGATCTCTACCACATGCAAACGTGTTGCTCGCAGCACACAAGTTTGTGTATTTGTAAAAGTTTTGGCGGTGTCGTAGTTAGATGAACGCGGCCATTCTTTTCTACTCACACCACCACACCACGTTAATACAAGAGAATCCTTTTTGTCTAAAAAAAAATTGAACGCGTTATTTTCTTTAACTTGAAAAACATAACCCGACTAACTTTTATATTTAAAAATTAAGTTTGTTGAGTATCTATCTTGCCAAGTTTATTACCTGATTCTATTCAACGTGAAAATTACTACATACAGTTATGTTGTACATTGTTCATCTATGAAACTTGAACTTTTACCAAAGTTCTTGGAGGAATTTTAATTTCTTTTTCTACCTAATTTGAACTACATGTAATATTTAATATTATGCACGGACTTTAGCTCGTTTTCTCTAACGGATACACATTATATCATTCAGTATAGTTAAAACGATTTTAAAATAAAGGCTCTCCAATATGGAAACTATGTTGCACGCATGAATAAGGCGATAGAGAAGACAAAACTGCTACATAGCTAGTACCTATTTTCAGTAAGTTACTGTATGTGTACGTCTTTCCTTTTGTGCTTTCTTCCATGAGTGATGTTTTAAAGGGTTATACACGGACACTTTTACCACCACCACTTCACTTCTTTTGCATGTACATAAATTATCAAAAGTTTTTTATTCTATGGACAAATGGAGTCCCATAAAACTCTTTGCTTTCACCCAAGCAAATAATGCCGGCGAACTCTCTTTCTTTCTTTCTCTCTCTCTCTCTCTCTACTTCTTAAAGTATTTATACAAACCTTAAAACTCACCGGAACCCCATATACATAATATTTACCCTACATAAGTAGCACATAGACATAAAGTAGTATAATTTCTAAGCCCGACAAAGTCGGTCTAGTCGTAGGTGATTTTTCGTTATTATTATGCACGACAAAAGCAAAGGATGTAAGCATTATATCTTGTTCAACAATAATGTTTATCACCATCATCATCATCATCATCAACCTCGTCATAAGCTACATGTTATATAAGGGGAAAAAAAGTTGCAAGACAAACTTTTATATGCTTAATTTTACTACGTACGCCGTACGTCGGTATATTGTACATTTCTGAAAAAGAGCGGATTCTCACTAACAAGTTCTTCCCTTTAGCCTTTGTTATTCGCATTATTATACACCATCATCGTTCTTTTAAGCAACAAAACCGTCTTTATAAAATCCTTTTTCTACCTTTCAGTCCTTCTTTTGTGTCACGTTGTTATGAAAGATTATAATAAATGTCTACCGCTACAGGCTAGACAGTGGCGCAGCAAAAGATGTATAATACAAACACACCACCACCTTCAGTTTTTTTTCTGCTTTGTACTACATATAACATCAAATAATAATGTTTGGAACTGGCGCATTTTAGTTAAACCTTGTGTTACAATTATTTCATAATTACTTGGCTTCGTGAAGATGATATGCATGCATGCCACAATTCCATATATCTGTTCATTAGTGTTACATTTCCAACTTTGAATAATCATTATAAAATATAATATGGCAATTTATTATATGATACATATATTGAGGCTTGTTAAGTATAATGGAACTTTACAGGGAGAAAAATGCTAACGATGATATCGTCTTAGCCAACCCGGCATGTATCCAAGAAGAACTTGTTTCGAATTAAAGAGGTAATTTACGAGTGGGACTATAGAACTGGGAGGGAGTTTATGAGGGAAGCTTCCAGACAAATGGGGATAAAATGAATGTTTTAAGTTTAGCAGGATCAGCTGTGCATGTACATTTGTGTGAGGAATTTTGTCTTTTCAAGAGTTTTGCAGTAAATAAGCAGTTAGATTAAATAATAAGTGAAACTTCTTCTGGAATGAAACCAAGTTAAAATCCCATCAAACGGAAAGTTTGAGTTCACACAATACATACAGATAAGAGAGAAAAACTTTAAACAAAATGGGAGAAGGTCGGTATGCTTGACTGGTTTTGCTTGTTTCCTCCTCCTTCTTTACCTGGAGTTGAAATAGTGTTGCGTTTATGTTTCTAGCGAGAGAGGAGAAGAGGAGAAAGTGAAGTTGTATACATTTTATATTGTATAAACTCGACGTATGTGTGTGTTGGTTGGGTATGTACTCATCATGTACAACGTAGTGTGAGCATGGAACTAAAATCCAGATGAAATGGAATAAATTGCTGAGTTGCATAAATATATGTGTATGTGATACGTGAACCACATTTAGATTGAAGAAGTAGATAGGTACACACAATGTGCACTTCACTTTTATATGGGCTGAGAGAGAGATACATAAAATATATGGTAAAAGTAAATGTTCAGTAAATTGTAAAGAAAGAAAGGAAGGGATTGAAGAGGGGGAGAGTAAAAAGAATATTGGGATTTAATACGTGTGGACGAACGAGACACAGGAGAATGGATATGGATGGAGAAGAGAATGAGAGTGAAAAACACATCTTTCCCTCTCTCTCTCTGGCTTTCTCTCTCTTCAGGATTGCGCAAACTTCCTCAAAAGACATCCTCCATTCACTGCGCATTTCCCATAGAGAACCAACGACAAGGAAAGTGACAGTCCGTGGGGTTCTCTCTCTCTCTCTCTCCCTTCCTCTGTTCTATTCACGAAGCTGAACTAAGGAAAAGGAGAAAACAACGTCTGTTACATTTAAGTGTACAAACGCAATAGGCATACAGATAGGTAGGCATGCCTGTTTTTACAAAGATTTTCATAAATCAGAGTGTGCGTACGGTTTTGTATTTTTTACAGAAAATTCATAACTCGTAAGCTACTGCATTATGGGGGCATACTTGTTTAAAATAGTTTAAAATAATATACAAAGTTTTTTAATCCAGTTAAGTTTTGATGACCGTTTTGTTATGAAATCTTTTTCTTTTGTGTATTATTTTAATTTCATCGAAATTCACAGTTCTGTCTTGAACACTACTACGCGAATTATCTGTTTGTTTTAGTATGAATACGAGTACTCGAAATGTTACTTAGGTTTAAATCTCATTGGGAAATGTATCATCCAACAACAGGAAAGAATTACCAATTACCCTTTCAGCTAACCTACTATATGCACCCATATAAGTTTGTAACAAAACTTGACAAATGGTGTGATGAAGTGTAAAAAATATTCCAAATAGACGTTTTGTAGAAAACGAATCTCTGTAACAATGCAAGACAGCTCCGCTTTAATAATAGAAGTCCTTGTCTATGTTGTTAGCGTCAACAGAAGGTTTAGGTGGAAGCTGTACGTGGGCTACCTGACATATATAAAGGGTTGATGATTAACATCTCCCTTAAAAATTCAAATCTCAAGTTCTCAAGTATCCATTCTTATCTCATCTCACGTTCCCGAGTAAATCGTGGCCAGGATCTTGCTCTGCTACTACGACGAGTCAGTGTTGTGTCGTGAGCAGTGACTCAATGAACTAGATTATGAACGACGAACATGAGCAACACAAAATGGTATCGTATTTTCTAATGTCATTCGCACTGGTGGTCAAATCCTACCTTCCTTTGTTGTGATCATGTTAACTGGAGGAAAGTCGATGAGTAAGCAAAGTTGAGGATGAGACAAGCAGACATGATTTCTAAAATATATCTTTGATCAACATTTTTAATTACCAGCTGTGCTTACCTCGGACGAGTATGTACTGGATATTTTTTAATGTGCTCACACAAATACTGCGTAGAAAGAAAGTATTTCTAGGTATATATTTATAAGGTACACAGACTACGTACGTACCACAAAGATTGCAGTTTGTTCGACAAAGAATCAAACATTCTAACGACAAACACTTTCGTAGTACACTACAAAGTTTACAGCTTCTCTGTAAACTTCACGTTTACCATTGCCGACTGCACCATAGCATGTACTCAAAGATTAAAGGCAAAGAAAGAATCATTGTGCTGCACATTTGAACCCCAATTTAGTTCAGTCTTCTTTTGTAAGCTGTAAATATGTAAGCACCCTCTACTTCGTGCAAAATGATTCACGAGTCGAGTGCTACTACACTGCTATACTGCTACTATAACTTGCTTGAAAAAAGTTGTCGATTCATGGTGTAAATTCAGTTCTCAGCTGCATGTCACCAATTGAGCACCGTGTCGAATTCAACCAAGAAATAAACAAATGTAAAAACGAGATCTCTCATGCATGCACTTTACATTATTTTTTCATCATTCATGAACCTCTTGAGTTCAACTTATTTGTCAAAAGTTTCTTCCGTACGCGGCTTATTTTTTTAGCTCTTTTAAAATGTCAAACATTTTTAATGTGGACTGATTTTTCTACTTTTACTGTTTCTAAATTGTAAAATTACATTCAAAATTATTGTAGAAATAATTGGTTGTAGCTATTGTTTGTTACAATAATCGAGCTACATATACGGAAGAGATATTCTGTAGTAGGAAAAATGCACAATTAATTAAAGCAACGGATTCGCTTTAATTTGTAGCTGATGCGTTTCAACTGTGAGTTCGTATAAATTGTGGGAATGGGAAATATCTTATTGCATTATCACGATATTAATGCCCAAGCCTTTTTCGCTGGAATTATTCCCACCATAATAATGTAATGCGAATGAGGAAAGCGAAATATTTCAAAATTACATTTATACACACCATTTTCGTGGAATGGGGCTGCGGCTGCATGTGTTGTGCCACTTGTGCCAGTGTTAATCATCAATGAGGGAACTGCAGAAGCAGTATTGTACTTTGGTATCATATTATAAACGTTCATTCTCCAAAGCTACTACTACAATATTTTCAAATATTAATAAATTTTCACGCAATGTGCCCCTCATTTCCTTATGACTAAAGGTGGCACAACGCCGCAATTTTATATGGGGACCACCGTGCCTACCAGCCGGACAAGGAACAACTACTGTTAAAATTAAACATTACCTCTATATTGTTGGTATGCTGAGTACTTTCCTGTGCGTACCTATATTCCGAAGGGGAATCGTAACAAATGGGCTTCACGCGTTAATTCGTGAACAATGGATCAACTCGAAATACAGAAGGTGCATGAAACATTTGTGCTTCCCTGTTACCTACATATTCGTCTGCTGTTCTGCCCTTGTAGTAGTTGGTATCACTCTTTTTTAATAAAAACTGACCACCACTAGCTACTGAATATTAAGGATAAATAGATTTCTTTCAGTAAAGAATGAAATAAGTAATTTACAATAAACTTGTCAAATAAGAATAGTTAGTATAAACCATAGTATGGACATAAAAGTGCTACAGTTTCGCAAATCGGAGTAACTGCTATGTAGACAAATGATTTAAATGATTTAATTGTAACAACACAGCAGCTACTATATAAAATCAAATTGGTTAACATGCCCATACCCATTGTAGTCGTGTGCGTAGTGATTTGTTAAAAATAGAATTTTAAATATCTAAATGCAAGCCAAGTTCAATACTTTGTCAGTAATTATGAATTATTTTCTAAACTACGACCATCACATGAGATCATTTCGATTTCAGTCATGGAGTCATATACCCATATACCACGCACTACATGGGTCTGCTTGTTTTCACTTAGCATTTTTTTTACTTCATATACACTTGGCAAACCCCTACGCGAACAGACATTGAGAAAACACCTTAATTAATTAAACATGTATTCTATCACCTATTTCGGTTATTTTTATAGTAATCGTATTATAATTTAGTAATGTTTAAGACTCGACTGAAAACTAATTCTCATTTTTTCTCACTTTATATCGATCGAGAGTCGACGTGAACGTCGAGTCGAGAGACAGCGTCTCGGAGCTATGGCAAATGCAGCGCCATCTGTAAATAAGTTGTAACAACAAGTAAAATGGGAATTTCCGTAACCAAGTTAGTTTTGGAAAAGGTTTATTGGTTCGCCATTCGCCTGCTAGGTGATATTACAGTTCTCGTTTTCTTTATGCTTGAGCGTTGCTGTTGCTATTTGTGTAAGGGTATCATGCATTGAAAACAGCACTAAACGCAGCCGCAGCATTTTCACTACTACTTGGATTGGACAACATAGCAGCCAGAGCCAGCATCGTGGAAAATTGAGACGGAAGGGAAAGTATTGTGCAATGTGCCTCTCCGAAAGTCACAACCAGTCACGATGCATTATTATCGTACTGCACGCCATCTACTAAATAATCTTAAAAGCTGTTATGAGCATGGTTGACGGTTGGTGCCTTAAAGCTTCATAAAATATCAAAAGAGGGCGCAAAGTTACAAGAACGGAAAATTTTGGCGTCAAATCTATTTGTTCATGATCGTATGAAATAATTTTACAAAAAATATTCCGCTTGTGTAAAAGTAAAATTATCCTGAAAAAGCAATTAATGTCATAAATAAATGAAATAAATTGTGTGATTCAGCAATGACATTTATGTACAATGTCGTTAATATAACCAATGCAAACAATGTGATATATTTTGTAGAATTAATTAAAGTATTCATATCTGACTCATATTTGACTGCTTTAGCAAAATTTTCCGGTATGTAGTATGGAGTAATTGTTAGATGTTACAATTATGAATATTTAATAATTTATTTGTTCTTACCGGTCAGCAATAGTATATAATCTTCATAGTACAAATAGAATATCCACTTTTGATTGCAGTTAAGAATTCAAGCGCTTGGTCCAGCAAGGTTTATAATGCTTGTCAGTGTTCCATCGAAAAGTGACGTCTGCAATAAAGGTAAGTTTGTTTATGCTTTAAGAGTATAAGATTAAAAACTAACTGAATGAAACAGTAAAGGTAATCATTTCGAAATTGCAAACTAATTGCAGCATAACAAGCCTTTAAACTAAAAAATAATGTTTTAAAGAGAGACTCCGAGTAATCAACGATAAAGACGATAAAGAATAAAAGGTTCCAACTTAATTTTCAGGATGTTCCTAGCTTCTGACTCTTCCCTACCCATGTTCCATACATCAAGCATTTTGAATGAAAATTAGTGACAAAAAAGGTATTGTAAAAAGTCCAGAAACATAAATTGGTTTCATATGACACAACATATAACTTTCAACATAAATGTAACTCATCAGACAGACCAAAAATAATAACTCGGAGTAAAAATTAATTATTTAACGATCATAAATCGTTACTCCAAAGTCAAAGTTTTTTAAATATTTTGTCCAACAGAAAAATCGTTTGAACCCTACCCATTTCAAAATTGATGCACGTGGAGCGTACATAATTTGAGAAATATTTTACTTTTACACTATCTTTCTAATTTAATTTGAACTTTATAATGATAATAATAAATTAATTTATTGTAAACTCATACGGTTACGGTTACACTACGGTATATACAGTATATTTTCTCTATTATTACCATACAGCGTTCATTTTCTTTGAAGATTTTCCGGAGTTCGGTATTGTTAAAATTGCAACGTGCTATTTTCATGTATGAATTTCTCACTTTGTAACATTATTATTATCATCATTTCGTTAATTTTGTTTCTTGTATGGTTCGTCACACATGATCGTCGGCAGAAGCGTCTTTAACCTTAAAATACAAAGAGTGCTTACACGTATTGTTAAGATAGTACGCATCCCTATTAGGTCTCCTCTTCTTCCTCCTCCTGTTTATCTCTCACGCTTCTTGCTGTCGATAAAGTTTAGAGGTTGTTGCTGTTGATGACGACGGCATTGGTGGTGATGATGCATAATGTGCCATCCCTATTCACACAATTGAAGTGTGTGTGGAGGAGAAAGAGAGGGACATTCTGTGTCTTTCTCTTTTCTTTCCTTTCTCTGCATGTCTTTTTTTGTTTGGCCGTGTAATAGTAGCGCTTTCAAAGAGCAAGTGAAAGAGAAAATAATGGAAGGGAGATGCAGATCGATTTGAGTGATAACTGATGTCTATTGATGGTCGTCATCAACCAACTTTTCAGCCTCAACTCAATCCTATCTTTCCTGCTTTAGAAGATTGGAAGCAGGCAGGTTCTCCGCTCTGTTGTTGATACCAAAGCTGCGTCATTGCTCTGTCGTTATTATAACAACGCAAATCGCGGCTTGCTACCACTGGATTTGCTTTTCACTTCCTTTGTTCATTGTTGGCGTTTTCATTGTAAAAGCACACGCAGCAGCATGCACGAAGACAAAGATTCTGAATCGAGGTTTCAAAAAGACTGATAAAAGTTATGGTTTTTACTGCCATTCACATGTAACACGTAGGATTTGGGTGAATGGATGAATAGATGGATGAATGTGAGGAAATCAGAGAAGCGATCTTTTGTCTTTCGTATAGTGTACTACTATTCACTCAGCAGACAAACAATGCATTCTGCTCTCTTGGACATACAGCTCGGCATATATGCGTAACAGCATATTATTTGCCAATATCGTATATTATGTATATCAAGTTTTACATAGCTTCCAAAGTTCCTCCAACGTAAAAGCGCACATTGGCTCATTTTGTACACAAAACACAACTCACAAAATTGTCAGCACAGCACACGGGTTTGTGATGCTCATGTAATGATGTCCCGTGAGAATTTGGATTATTTTATTTTAAGTTTCCAAATATTTTAAGCGCTTTTTTGATTTCCAGGATTTATTGGACTTCTCTGGCGAAAGAAAATTCTAAACATTTTTCAAAAAGTAGCAAACAGAATACAGATACAGCTCAGGGTAAACAAAGAACAAAAAGAAGATAATCTGTCAATTTAGCAGAGACCAACGTGGTGTCATTCCAATGACAGGCTTACCACTGCCAACATCATTATTGAGATTTATTCCATTATCGGCCATCTTTTCTACAAGGTGAAAGAATTATGAAACAAAATTTTTATGTAATAAGTACATTTCTCTCCCTGTCCCACAACTTGGGCATTTCATTTGGTATTCATTCAGTTAAAAGATGCAGAGCTGGAATAGAACTGTATAGCTAGAGCAGGGGGCACCTTTGTTGGCCCACGTACTCCACCTTTCTTCCATCATGACAAAAAAAAATCTTCAAAACAGTAGTTTTTTCTTGGTAAACTTTTTTCAGTTGAAGTAAAGGAAAGATTTTTACAAAGATTGTTCACCCACAAGACATGCATATGTATTACATGCAAACCATTGTTTGGAAAACGGATGGTGAAAACAGAGTTGGAAATCACAAGTGAGAAGTGGGCCATAAATCAGGGAGAAATCTTTTGTGTTCCCTAAATGTTTCATCTTTATACTTTCTTTATTCCATTCCGCATTTTACTTGTTCGTTCGTATTTTTTCTCTTTTTACTGAAAAGAAAGACGGAAAAGTGAATGGTATACACATATTTTTGAATATGGAGGAAAGTAAGAAACGTAGAAAAAATAATACAATTGTACAGATTTTCTTTCGGTACACAGCAGACAGCGTCTTATTTTAAGTTGTTTTTTCTTATTGTTTGGTATTGTCTGATATGCAAACGGCTTTTCTCCTTGGAGAGACTCTACACATCTGACTATTCACATCTTTCGTGTGCTCCCAAAAAAGAACCGAAATTCAAATGATGTATTATCATATTATTTTTTCATTGAGGGATAATGTAAAAGTACTTGTCATTAGGTGATTTTGCAGATGATTGTGTATATGTTTAAAAAAGAAACAGAATTTACCAAAAATTACGTTTGTTTCAGTCGACAAAGAACCAGTGTTCACAATAGAATTAAAACCTGAACATTAGTTGTGTTGCCACATCTTATGCAAAATAATAAATACTGAATCCTGATTCCAAGGTTTTACGGATGGGCTTCCACTCCACCCTCTCCATTTAACCCTAGACTTGCCCCACCCAACACATTTACTTTATAATCTAACATTGAAAATCTTCGTCTTTCGTCTCGTCTTTGGGATGGATGAAATTAGTGTCTATTAGTAATTTTGGGCACTTTCAGTATTCAGTAAATACGAAAAAGTCCATTTTCTATCAAAATTATTTTCACCCCATACATGTACGTAAATATATGTTCTAGAAGCTTATAGATGGTGAGCACAGACAGGTACATTGGCCTTTGACCTTCTCTTGGCCAAAGTAAAATCAAAAGTTTGTAGTTTTTTAATGAATCTCGGTATACAGAAGTAGGCGATCATGCAGATTTCAAATAAGAACTTCTTCAAGAAAAGTTATTGGATCTAAAAATTGACACGTAAATGATTTGCTTACAGAAATAAGCACAGTGACTAGACGTGCTCCTTTTCAGAGTACAGTACACTTTTTCAGAGTGCTGTACTCTTTTTGTATTTGGGAATGTTTTGCACGAAGCGCAATGCCTTTTATTTTCACTATTTTCTAACAATGTTGATGATTTACATATGGGATTATTGATCGTATACACTCTGTTAACATGGATTAAAACACCCCCATAATACGATCCTACCTGTGGCATTTAAGTTCAAAATTTTCAGACGACCACAGTTAATATTTTCCGTACTTGTAACATTTATTCAGTTAAAACGGTCAATGCCTGTCCAAGCTATCAACCGGAAACCGAATTTTGACTATTGGATTAAAACATGTTTGATAATTTGACCAAAAATTAAGTTGTATAACAAATTATTCGTCAATGACTAGTTTACACGATCGTATTTTTTATATATGGGTACACATTTTTACAATATATGGCATGCACAGCTCGTTTATGGCCAGTTCTGATTTCCATAAGAATACATTACAAACCCGTTCTTGGTGTACATTTCGGTTGATAGTGATATTTGCAACAAAAGAAATGATGTCTGCTACCAAAACCATATAAAAGGTTAGATTTCATAACTACTTTGATACCTGAAACCGTCTACGCATTCACACCACACCAGTAAACGCATCGATTCCAATGACATATTTCAATCCTATGAGTTGTTTATGGGCAAAATAAAAGCATGGTCTTCGAAACAATGTGTGTACAAGTGTAGTAAGGAGTGCAAAGACTGTTTCAGACCTAACCATTTTGATAGCTTTTGGAATATATTTTCACTTTAGTTTATCTTTTGCAAGCAATAAAATCGTTTTTCCTTTGGAATAGACGTTTTTGGTCGAATTTCGGCAATATTCGTTTACAAAATGGTCATACATAGGATTATTTTGACCAACCGTTTTCCGCGTATATGTCCCAAAAACTCACATTTTAAAGAATTATGGAAGTTTTTTTCGCACTCCCCACTGTTATGGTTTTCATTATAACAGTAACCCACGGTCGAGGTACTCGAGGTACTCGGTTTGCTTGAGTGAAAACATTTTAACTGACACCTGCAATTATTCGGTAACAGAAATTGTAGTATAAAATATAGTGGTTGTGAGCTGTCTCAAGATGCCCCAAACATACAATAATAGTCATTTATAGTACTTCTACTTTATCCATTTGCCAAAATGTAACTAAAAATAGCATATTGTATCTTTTGAAAAAGTGTACACGTTTAGGGCTTTCAGAATATGGTCACTGTAAAAGGGAAACTTTTCATCGCGAACGATATTTTAGGTACATTCCCTGTCTGGTGATAATGACATAAACAGTAATCCTTCATTCAGAGAAATATACCACGTTTTCGCCAAAGGAATTATCGCAGAAACAAACTATAACAGATCTTTTGAATTACTGTCAACTGTAAACTTGCCCATTTACGTTTAAATACTGGCCACAAATTCGTTCTCAATCCTTTCTAGTGTTCTTTTCGATTTTACTTGCTTGAATTACTAAACACTACACGATTGCCTACTTTTACAACTTCATTATTATGTCGCTAACAATTGTACCTGTCAAAAGGCGTATTAGCCTTGTGTCCTTTGTATTTATTTGAAGATCATCAATCTTCTAACCAGTTTTAAATAGTTCTATGATCCTTCCATTCCTTCCATTTTTGTGCTAGCACTGCTAGCGGTATGAAAACTTACTACGTCTAGTCGAAAATCAGTATAAAATCTCTCGGCGATACAAAGAAACTGTAAAAAACCATTATGTAGACATAAATGCGCATTTATCAAAATATCATTACCAATTTTCATACAATATCCAAATAGGTGACAAAGTGAACGTATTGTTTTCCCTTTTATTTTTTAAAATTCTACAATGAATGTATTTGATTCTTAGCTTACGACTTAAATATGATGTCTATTCGAAACCTCTTCACAACAAACAAGCAATACACGTTTGTCCAGAATGAGTGGGAGCAATGAAATGGTGATGCATATGAGTTGCTGGATAATATAGTAACGAACACCCAAACAACTGTTTCTCGACAAACAGGAACAACAACCGTCCGTGACCAATTCATCCTGTATTCACGTGAAACGAATACTTTTCCCTTTGCCTCAAAGCCCTTTTCGATTTCATTTGTCAATTTGTTGTTATGAAAAACAGAAGAGACAAGACGGGAGGAAAAAGGAAATAATGTAAATGTAACTTATTACATGCAGCGAGGAAACGACATTAGTGCCGGGATAATGTACATACGTACTTATATCAGACACCACTAAAAGGAGTTGAGAACAAAAAAACAATAAAAAGTGCACCATCAAAATAAAAGACTAGTTTTTACCCCTACGCAAGACTTGGCTTTAAAACTCAGGTTTTGTATAAAAAATTATGTTTGAAACGGGGTGTAATAGAACGCGTGTGAGCTTTGTTCTTTATTATTGCAAAAGAAATTCTTTTATTTTCTATACAACCAACTAACATAACAAAAAGAATAATACAACAGATAGCAATGGTTCCGACAAACAACGACGCATTGCAAAGCTACAGCTACTCCTTGTCTAATATGTATTATGCGTCATCATGATCATTGTTTATAAAAGAAAGACTCATCTGTAGATGCACATCCATTTGTGCTTAATATTGCCGTTTTAATAGCATATTTTATATCCGCTTTCATACATGTATATAATACACACAGCTACGTAACATGTAAAGTTTAGGTTGGCATTGTTGTGGAGCCCTGCATAATGCATAGTAGATCCGTGTGCGTTTGAATGGAGAGGGAATAATGGAATGGTTGCTGGGAGTAAGCAATAACTTAAAAAAGCACATTAGGAGGACTCTCCATCAGCAGATCAGACAATACCCCGTAAAAAGATGAATAATGCGACATCATAATATTTGTAATAATAGTGGTAACAATAACAATAAAAAATATATTGTAACAAAAGCATAACGTAAACGCATAATGAAAAATTTCTCTCCGATCTATTCATTTGTCTATTTATGAAACTATTTCATTGTATAGGCAAATAGGTAGCGCAGCTGTATAACAGCTTTTACTGTTTAAAAAACTTGCTAGTTGTACCTTTCAAGATTCTCAAATAAATACATTCTCAAAAACAGATTCTAAATAAGTTTGGTAAAGTGATCTCCCATTCCTAACTCGGGGCATGTTTATGTCCAGCTAGGCATGTTTGTAAATAGTTTATAAGTAAACACAAGCTAGTAATATGTGCACAATATACGTTAACGTAAACCTAAGTGAACAAAATATAACAAGATTTCTGCAATACACTTGTCAGCTGAAAGCAGCCCACTGACAAGGAGACAGCAATTAAAAATTACTACCGTAAAATCCAATCCAAATCAAAAGCTTTCAATTGAAATGAGGTTTCAGATATATGAATATTTACCTCTAGTGTACCTGTAGTGCGTCTCTAGCGGTTGAAACAAAAGATCGTTTTGACTTTTAACATGGTAACATGTTTTTAAATTAGGAACACATGGGCTGTATTAGTTCTCCTTAGTGACAATGTGTAGCATGAATGTAATCCAATCTGGCGGTCCCTTATAAAGTACCTATGCATATTTTTATCATTTGAATGAAATATACTTGATGAACGGATTTAGGAAGTTCCCATTAGGAAGTTATTAAGATGAAGAAGGCTTTTCTCGTGTTTGGTTTATGTGGCAATGATAATAATGCGGAAATGCTTTATTGTATGCCTGCTTTCGAGAAGTTCCCACGCTTTAAATTGCAGTTACAGTGTAAAATCGTGAATTTTAAAGTAAATTTTGAAAAATCCTATAGTATGCAGGTAAACCCACAAAACATGAATACACATGGAATATGACAAAGATGCAAAATAAAATTGGTGTACATCGCACCGCAGTGATGTGTTTCGTTGAGAAGACTTTCATGAATATGCAGCTCTGTGAAATATGACAAAATTTTTTTAGACTATATCAATCATAATCCTGATACTTTTTATACTCAAAGTAGTTTAATGAAATACCAATGTACCAAATTTTATCCTATGTTATTATGGCCGTAGGATCTGTTGGAGCTATGCCCCTTGGAAGTTGGATGGATCCGCGGTCCACGGTTGGATGTAATGAACCTCTGTTGTTTCAATCAACCACCAATTCATTTGGCCAGCCAACTTTATAATTGAGAAATAGAATAAGAGCAGCGTGGAAACGGGTGCAAATTCTTACATGTTTTTCCAGGTTTTGAAAACGTTGCCTAGAGTTTTGTAAAAAATTGCCGGCCTTATGAATTAGAGGAGCGTTACTTCGGACCTCTGACGGGTCCAATGTGTTTTTCCATTGGACATCATATTCTGGGAACTGTTTTCTCCGCGCGGTGGTTACCTTGGCCATAGCATCAGTCATGTAACAGGTGCGGCCTTTATAGCCGGACGGTGCCATAGACTGACATGAAAAAATGCTTATGTACCGCTTCCAAGTAACAAACATATACCTAACTGCAAAGTACAAAAGCAACAAAAAGGACTAATGGGATTTGGAGTACATTGTATTGTGTCTTACTCTGTGTTTTAATAGACATTGTAGGTTTAAGACGCACTAACTCAACGTAATTCAGGAGACATTGAACACAAGAAGTATATTTTGTATTCAATTCAATAATAGGATAAAAGATAATACACGCATTTTGAAACCTTCGAATGACATCTGTAAATAAGAAAAGACGAAACCAGACAACAGGTAAAAAGCGGATATGTTGAGCGAGAGCCTTTTTGTTATAATCTTTGAAAGGTTCCAGCACAGTTCGGGTTACGGAACGGCTACACGGACAACTCGTTTGTGGTTTTTGATATCTTGTCATAATTCATCTGTCTGGTATTGATAGAGGAAGTATGTATGTACTTGTACGTCGGGAGTGTCCTCGTCATTTCTCTGATTTCTTTCTACTTTCATTACAATATTCAAAATTATCTTTGTTTACTGTTTCCAATGATCAAGGTGTCGACCTTGGCTTACATCCAAAGATATTTTTAATGCAACCATTGTTTTCATTTGAATTCATAGGAAGCTCGGATTGGTGAAAATGGTTCGGGTCATTAAAAGTCAGACAATCGAGTATAAATGAAAATGTATATTTGCAAATGCAGAATGGAAGTGAAACTAATACATACGTTCTTTAGGTTAATGTAAATTCGAATCCATTGATGAGGATGATTCTGTATGATATACATATAATGAAAAGAGCAACGTGTGTATTATCTGCATTTTTACCTTATGCAAGGTTAACATGACTTCCTGTTACTTCGACTCCTTCTGAAATTAAATTTGCATGAATTGTTCAAACTTGATCTTTTGCCCGATTATGTTACACGATGAACAGACGGATCGACATTCAAACATCCCATTGTGCGGTTACTATCAACTCATGGCTAGCCACAGACAGATCATTAAAACGTTTACAACAGTAAACATACCATGCACGTCAAACAAGGTTCCATTGCTGCTTTCGAAAGTGATGTGATACATATGGTACAATGATACAAAATATGTAATGCTACGCATGTGATGCTACTGGATAGATTAATGAACACATGAACTATAACGTCTTTTAAGAATGCAGCGTTCCTTAAAAACCGTCTATACTCTAATATAAATTCTCATCAAACATGATGGATAATTACAATGTAAAATGTTTCAAAAGAAAATTTGATCAAGGATAAGGTTGAAAATGGAAATATTTTGTATAAGTTATAAAATACAGCCAGCCAGTTGCTGTGCTGTAATTTTGAAATACATACACTTTACCCGCGTGTTTTTTATCACTAATTCACAAATGAAAGTTTACATTTTTTCACAATTTTTACGCATTCTTATTGCGGGTATGGTCACAAAAGCGCATACAACAATCGCCAGTGTTATTCATGAAAAGATAAAAGATTCACAATAAAAAGTGGAATACAATAGCTCAATTGAGGAGCCTTGTCTGTGTAGTTGTGCCATGAACTACGTTCAGATGATGTATCTTAAATCTAAATGGCGATGTTGGTGCGTTGTGGTTCCATTTTTGTTTGAAAACGTCCATCTTTCCATCCTTTTCAATTCATTCATCCATCTATCCATCTATCGCGTAGTGTGTGCTTCCCTTTTTTCATGACGACAAGAAAAGAGAAATATCAAAAGAAACAAGAACAAGAAGATGACGAGGACGCAACAGCAGGGATATATTGTAATGTGACGGGAAAAGTATTGTCTACGTTCTGCTCGTCTTCCTGGCTCTCTCTATCTCTCTCTCACTCAAGAATACACATTTTTGTGTCCATTTTCTATGTGTAACTATCTGTTTTGTAAGTTTAAGTTTTGTTGTCGCTCTTTCTTGCTCCTCTTTTTTCATTGCTCCCCTCTTTCTTCTTTGCCTTCTTCGCGGTCGTCGTTTTCTTCAAATGCATAAGGCAAAAGGTAATACGTAATGTAACGTAAGTAATAACTGTGTGGCTCTGGCAGGAGCAGACAATAATAGCAACGTGTCTTTGAATGAAAAAGAAACTTACACAAAGTAAGCTACATATTGTGTAAATGATGATTCTATTGTATGAGCACATTTCATTATTATATTGATACATGGCCAAAAAAGGAATGGATGAGTTTGATGTGAATGGATTGTGAGAACAAGTATAAAATGTAGCGTTGATAATACAGCCTTTACGTAATTTACGCCTTATATATATGCCCGCTTCCTACACCAGAAAAGTTTTTTAAAAATCTTTACTAATGCAACACTTTTTACACCCTGAAAAAAGTAACTGCAGCCCAATTTTTGGTGCTACCCTTGCCACTGATAGATAATAAATAAACCTACAAAGAAATTGTAGCAAAGTGACGAAGTAACCACAAATATGACCTTTGACCCCTTTGACCTACATGGTCAAACTTTTGGCCACTTTCAGAGGAGGTCATAGGCTACCTATATAGCAAGTTTGGTGAAAATCACTCCAAAAACACCAGAGATACACATATGTGACCTTTAACCCCGTCAATCTAGGACAGGGCGTCAAACTTTTGTCAATTTATAGGTGAGGCCATAGGCTACCTGTATAAAAAGTTTGGTGCAAATCATCCTATGAATACCAGAAATAAGTCTACGTGACCTTTGACCTCGTTGACCTGTACATCCCAAAATCATTCCCAAGGGAGCCTTAGGGATGAGAAACCAATTGGCGAAAGCAGAATCTCAAAAATTATAACCGTCACTAAGTTACCACTGAGTGACCTTTTTGAAGACCTGGGGCACCCATGGCGTCATCCTGAAGCTTCAAAATGACTTGAGATATGGTTTAGTACATGCGGTATTTATTAGTGAAAACAGAATCCAGAATTTCAAAATTTCTAACCGTCACTGAGTGACCTTTTTTAAGACCTTGTGGGCGCCACATGACTTCACCTGGAAATTTCAAAATCATTCCCATGGGAGTCTTAGGGATGAGGAACCGATCAGAATCTCAAATCTCGAAGCCAATTTTGAGTTGTCGCACAGACAGACAGACGGACAGACATCGTAAAGTTAATAAGTGACTTCATCACTTAATAATGACGTGAACGTGGCCAGTGAAGATGTTTTCGGATTGTGTTCTGTGTTTTTTTCAAAATATTGCTGCGAGTATACATGTGGTTGTTGCTCCAGAGCCCAGCCTCTGCAGCCTCCAACAAAAATTTGTAAATTTAAAAAGAAGTTTGTGCGCATTATCGAAACTGAACTGACTTGTTTTATGTACGCTTTAACCTAAATAGTCTCAGGTCACCTGTCCTTCCTTTATATCAAGTGGCTAAAAAGTGGCGTGCCCACAACAGCAACTACTTTTAAGAACATTCAATACATTTCCACTTTTGTAAAGTACGCACTGATTGAAGAACCCAGCAGCAGTCAAGTCAAATAGATTTTTTCTTGCTTATTTACCTATTTCATTTGTTTACTTAACGAAGTGCAGGTGCAAACAGGCATTTAAGCTATAAAAAGAGGAGTAAATAGTATAAAATCTCTGGACGAAGACCACTTTACAATGTGGACGTATGTGCATTGCAATGAACATAGTGCTTATACATATCTCTGTGCTAAGTGACAGTGGTCTAAACAGTTGTCGCGTTTCGTTGCACGTTTGATATTGCCTGAAGCCGCAGCCGAAGCGAAATGCCGGATTTAAAAAATACGTCCTATTTTCCGGTGACTACATGACTTTCTAAACTCTAGAGCTGTCTGTAAAAGCTTACGGTATCAAATGCAAAAAAATGGATTTCTCTCTTTTCAAAGTAGAAACCGCAGATACCGCGTGTTTTTCTTTTGATAAAGCTAATGAATCAGTACAGCACACAACTATTATTTATTACTGTACAATTTGTAGACGAGTTTGTATATACAATTAAAATGAGTAGACATGCTTGCATTCATATTTATTTGCATTTCTTCAGCAAGATTTTTCTTCTCTTACGATGACTTATTTTCTGCAAAGGAACTTTTACATCCTTTCTTCTTGATTTCCAATTCTCATTATCATTCATGCAGAAAAAGTAATTCAAAAGTGTATGATCTATGGTCCGTAAGAGAGAAAGAGATGTCTCATTCATGAAGTTTCAATGCAGGTACATATTTTTAGTAGTCGTAAAAATTTGAGAGTGAAATGAAATGAATAGATAAAAAGGACGAGAACTGGAGTCGGTGAAACATGCTTTAAATCGCAAGACGCTTCAAACTCAAGTCTGCCTGTACAGAACACACAAAGGTTGTATATATCACACAACAATATACACATCTATACGTATCTATAGCCATACGGAGGGCTCGCAGCAACCGTATAAGTTGAAAGTTGTACATGTTTACGTTCGGCAAAAGCCATGTGTTGAGCACGAGTACTTTCTCTCTGACTCCTACTTATAACACCATTTCACCACTTACACTCCTCTTATTGAGCTCATGTGTCGAGAGAACGATCTTAAAATATTTTGTAAAGCCAAAAGAATCTTAGAACACTTGCGTGCGATCTTCTTTTGTCACTACATCTTTTTATTCACTATGATTTTGCAATGTAAGTATATATTTTACTTTCACAAAAATATATCTTATTTCGATACAAAAGCAAAACTGTTGTGTTAAGGATTCATTCAATGAGATATGTGCATATAAAATGTAAATATATTTTCCGTTTCCCTCTGCATTACTTGTGCTTTTGCCCAAACAAGCAGTCGAAGAAAAATGCTGGAATAAAAAATGAAACATTATGTATTGTACACATCATGTGTACACGAGCTCAAGTGAAGGAGAATGCTTGGCAAGTGGAAGTAGGCACCTTTACTCATTTTCTCCACTGTCACAAAATATCGGCGTTTTCGCATAAATTGAAATTTTATTTTTTTTGCGCTTGTAAATTGTACAATAATTATTGTCATATCAAATTCTTCACCTTTGCATTTACTTTACGGTCACTGGCTACTAACTGCTGTTTAAAATTCAATGAATGCTATAAGGGCAAAAAACAAGAAATATGGAAAATAATACGCAAAGGTGTATTTTAAATCTCATTGATACAGTCGCGACGGTCTAGTAGTAGCTCTACGTACAGTTCTTGTTTCATGTTTTATCATTTTTTGATTAATTGATAGTTTATTTGTAGGTATATATCTTGTGGCCAATTATCAATTTTCCTTATCACAATTACAACTCTAAGAACTGTTTGTGCGATTTTTCTGATGGGAATTACATGATAATGATGATATTTTTATGACTTAAAGTTAAAGATATTACGTACATAGTGGTATTGATTACCTGCATGATAAATCCAAATTGATATAACACATCTTGTTAACTCTTGTACCACACAACACGAATTTCTCAAGATCACATGGAATTAAACTATAAAATAAGAAAATTCCTTTATTCCTGCATATCAGGCAAGCAAACATTAGAACCGTTGTACTGCTGTCAAATACGGATTATCGAAGAGATTCCATACAAAAATACACGACAGGTGTAACGTGATCATGATCATGTATGACAGTCTCATTTCCGACTATCTGGAGTTGTCTCCTGATTTTACTACTTATAAGTCTTGGTAAAAAATATAACATTTGCATAAAACATTGTAAGTCGAGATGTCAAAATATAAGATTTAATTTAACAGATATTTTTTTAAATATTTGTGGGACTGGTTAATTGTTGGGTTATTATTAAATAAGCTGACTCATGTATCCAGCCAGCTTTTACACTGATAATTCCCATTAACGATTCACAACTGCTGCTTTCACGTATCACAATTTCCTTTCTCCAAATTTTCCATTAGTGGCTGGAATCTTGATTTTAGTCCTTGGAATTTCCCCTCATTATGTGCTTGTTGTAGTGCAATCCAGCTCAAGTTCAAAACAATCTACAAGATACTCAAACGATGAAACAGTTTAACAGACTCGTACAATATGATTACATGGACCATCTTTTTCTCCTAGTCCTCCCGCAATAACGATTTCCAATTAGTGTCTGCCGGAACCACTTGTCATACTTTAATCTCTTTCTATTCCCCGCCATATTTCCGGCTTCTGTCTCAGCAAAAATCGGTTTGGATAGCACACAGTAAGAAGCACCGTCACCGTAATATACTGTCACAGAAAAAATAGTAGATGATACTGCCATCCTATTTTTACTATTATTACCACACAAATATGAAGAAAATTCACAAGAAAACGTCCACTTTCAAGAGAAATGTATGCCGCCTGAAAAATGGGAAAATAAACATGATAACAAGTGCACGGAGAAGCACGCGAGCAAAGGGGTGCACGACGGGTAGTTTGTGGAGAGAGTTTTGCTACATGTGATCCCATAAGAGGTGCATGGGCAACTGGAGGTTACTACCGACTGTCTCGCGGTATATACTCTCTGAGCTAAAGCACTTTGGCTACATCCATAAAAGCCCATTCACAAACAACTGTTTTACAATTTACTTCACAACACAATGCGTCGTAACAGTGAGCGTGGAGCTACGAATTTCCTATTCCACCGTCACGAGTACCAGCGTAAATAAAATAGGAAAGGGTAGGAAAAGTCGTATTTTTAGAGAATGCTGTTTTACTATTATTATGATCGTCAGCAAGTAGTCGATGACAGTGCAGTGGCAGCAAAAACATTTGTACACAACAACCACTGTGCTGCTTCATCTTTTGCTGCTAAGGGTTCTTCCTGAGAAGGAAAAAATGACAATGCGATGGCACGGTATTATGAACATCAATAGCCTTCACCACTCACAAATGCTGTTTTACTTAGTTCTACTGCCAACTGGTGAAAACTATGTTTTCCCAGTTATGAATCTTTTTTAAAGAAATTTGATGATGTGAGGCAAATGCAAAGTCACTAGCAAAGTGGTGGTGGCAACTAAATCATGAACAAATTGTGTTCAAATTATTATGCAAACGGATTTATCTTCGTTTCATATGATTATTTTACTACGTAAAACTCTTCTAAAATCTCATTATGTACTCTTTCAAATGCGTCAGCCTTGAAAAACCAACTTGGGTTCAACCTCAAATTCGTCCTGACTTTTTAATATATTACAGATGGCAATTAACTTCTAACAGAAAATACATTTTTAGATAATCTTTCATCTGAACGTGTACGTACATTTATCTTTGAATTCAGGAAACATGAATGGAGAAAGGTTAACTGCTTTTTGTGATTTAACACTGTTGTTCGTTCTCGTTCTAATAATGTGCCAGTGCCAGTGAGAAAAGAGGACGGTACGGTACAGTTGCTATGCTGTGATCAACTTTAAAGGCTTTAGTATTTAAACATTCACACACGGAACAGATTGAATTGAATACACAAGCGACAGGCGTACACTATTCGTAAAATATTCTTTATCATCATCATCATCATCCCCAATCCTGTAAATGAGTAAGAGCTGGTTTTTGGTTCAACTCCTTTTCAAGAGCCTTCATCCATCCTCACGCCACTGTGTAGACTTACGCTTTGTATTGAGCTGATAGTGAGAAAAGGGACATTTAGATTTGGAACCTTTCACAGGGACGCTGGATAGAGCCCAACTCGAGTTGAGCGAAGACGAAGGCAACAACTACAAAGGAAAGTGGAAAAAGAAAGACGAGAGGGATTGGTTTTGGTTTGTATTGTATGCACACTGTCGTTGCTGCTGAATGCTGAAATATAAGCTTCCGTGTAAAAGCTCCAAAGTGTAAAATGTGACGCACGCTTTTGAAAAGTCCATGACACTTGCCCAGACTTGGTTGGGGCATACCATGCATCCCAATAATAAAGGTGTGTAGTAATATTCTCCAGACTAGCAGACAGTGTCTTGGTTTTATGTTCGTGTGCCCCATACAATTACTTTTTATTATTGCTCTACGATACCTCCATCAATTATGCACGATTGTTTTACCGACGCCAATCAGTGCTTTTCTGCAAACAAATAATGATAAATGGGCTAACCGAAGCTAAAACAATGCGCAAACAATATGAATCTAAATCCAGTCTACATATTACTGAGCAAGTTTTCTCCGAGTAGCACAATAAGAGGTGAGGAAGACGAGAAGAGCTTTAGCACCGGTGTTCTCTGGAGTAAAGTTTTATTGAATGATGGGGAACAATACAAAACATAACAATAATATATCATAGCATAACTCTAAAAATTGTGCATAATGCTGTACAACAAAGCCATTAGCACATCCATACTACTTTTCCGTCTGTTGTTATATTATCCTCACGAAACGTGGGGAGAGTTGGAGTGTTGAATATTATTGTAAACGAAACAATGAATCTCACCTGTTTTGTACGACAAGAGGGTTTCTTCTAAACTCAACTAAAATTTATTTAGTTTACTGTTTGCCTCAGCAGCAGAACGTTGGATCGCACTGTTTGTTAGCTCTTTCACAAGGAGTGGTGGTGGAGTGAAGGCGCTGAACAATGTATACCGCTTCAGCAATGGCGTGTCGTTTAACTTAACTGGTGGCTGATGTAATATCAGTCATCATGATGCTCAAGCTCACACTTTTTTCAAGCGTTGTTTGTAAGTATCGAAACCTGCAATTCGATTTACCGGTGTGCATTCATATTCTTTCATTCGAGTTCAAATATATACTGCGGTCACCCTAAAATTCAGCCAAAACCGCTGAAATAGTTTAGCCAATGTTCATGTTGAATGAATGGAGAATCACTAGGAATCATAAGAATCATATGCAAGTGTTGTCCTGTTACCTTCACTTTCACAAACTTTCTTTGATCTTTTTAAGTGAAACTGAGCGACATTTTTCAAAATTCCAACCAATTATTTGACTCTAAAATATTTAAAGATAGTATGCCTATGTTAAAACTGAAAGTTGTATGTGGTTGATTTTCCCGTCAACGACGGACGACTGGGCGGACAGACATAATATGAGATACTAATAATAACTATTGCATAATGGATCTTTGATAATGTCTGTATTCCATTGTCATGCATAATATACCATACAAAACAGACGTTTTGTGTTCTGCGTGAGTAGCGGAGCAAGAGCGAGCAACAAACAACAACATGCATAAATCTGTCGGCAAGCTGAGCACAAGTTGCCGAATGTAGTGCATAATACGTGTATGACTTCGGGATAAAAAAAAGAGTTCAGGACAACATGCAAGTGAACAAGTAAGCATTTCATTATATAATGCATACTCTATAAAATGTGTGATGTGTGCACACACTTGTGTCCCTACATGTTATACAAAAAAACTTACATGATATAATATAATGCATTTCATGGCTTTTTCTGGTGCTACTGCTGCTGCTGTGAAAAGAAAAGTAAGAAATATCAGCAGTGCGGTGGTAGGAATAGATGGCTACTAGAATAGAAATGCAAGAAAGAATAAAAATAAAACCAACTGAAAAGCCAGTGAAAGAGAGGCTTCAGCAGCAGAGTAGTAGCAGCAATAGTACGTGTGTGTGTGTGTGTGTGTGCTTTTGCTTGTTGTAGAACACTGGCGTTGGCTGTGAACTGAACTCCACTTTTGAAATGTGTTGTTGTATGGCGCAGAATGTGGTACATAATAATATTGAGATCTTTTCTGTCGGAACACGGGTATCAGGACAATAGAGACGATAATTGCCTCGTGCTCAATAGACTTTTCACTCCTCTTCTCTTCTGCAATAATGCACATTCTCATTCTACTTCTTATTGTTGTGTGTAGTATGTCTTTCGTGTAATAGAACAGCAGAAGTGGCAGTGCTAGTAGGCTTGCTGCTTGCTTTGGCTAGAGAATATTTTCGCTGGCTGTACAGTTTCTATTATTCTCACTTTTGTGTAACATCAGAATTGACAATGATTATGTCATGCATGCATACAACATGACGATGCTTTTAGAGCGCGGCGATGATGGCGACGATGATGAGGATGATGCCAACCAGTCCAAGCTGGCATTTTATAAATAATTTTGACGTAAGAATTGCTCCTTTGCACTGCTACAAAAAGCAGATAATTACTTTCATACACAAGCCAAACGACGAACTCCCTCACTGGATAATATTTCAAATAATATAATGACTGGGGCTGGATCTGGATGTTCTGGCGAAGTAGCAATTTATAATTATATATGAATACGTGGGCACGTACCTATCTATACTATACTTCACCCTGTCCGTTTTTGCTTGTTTTTAAGCTATTCAGCAGTGAATACGCGTTACAAAAATGGAGGGATAAGAAAGACATTTGTAAGCAAATTAGATATGATGACGGCAATCGTAGACCGAATATTAGCTGGATGCGAATTCGGGTCACAGTCGTGGTCATTAATTATGGACACGATCCATATTTTCTCAGAATGTCAAGACTTGAGTTTATAAGTACACACTGTCGCCATTGGTGGTGGTGACTTTTGCAGGTGCTTTAATTGTCAACAGTTGCCTGTAAAACGATTTACGATTTAAATGGCAAAAAATACGTAAACTTTTTTAATCTAGACTCTAAAACAGTAGGGTGTAAAACATATCAATCAGAACTGTCAACAAGTACCATAATATAAACAAATTCAAACAATTTTTCAAGACTGGTGAAGCATCACATTCTCCAAACTAATGATTCATTAGTAACGAATGTACATTTTTGGCGATTTTTCGAAATCGCCATTAGTATCGAATTTTGACTGAATCGGGCACTTTTTTGCAGCTGGTAACGTCTGGTGACAGAACACTGGAGAAAAAATTTGCAGGAAAACAGTTACAAGCTCTTTGCATTTTGTGGTCATCGTCGATTAGCGGACCATTGGATTGTACTTAATAATAATGTACTTACTCACACAATTTCGAATACCTAAAAGAGCTAAAAGTATTTCAGAACACGAGTTTCTCGTTCATTTTCAGAGTCATAAGTACCACAACAGTACTATTTACGGATTGATATACCACTTTTTGTTTGTTGTTTTGCTATTCGTTATCCAATCCAGAATCAGTTTTGATGAACTCTGTTTTTTCATGCTAATGTCTACAAAGCTCTCATGTTGATAATGCTCGTTTTTAATGAATAAAAAGATTTATTGCCTGAGATGACAAGATTATATCGGTTAATTTCCCTTTTACTTTACTGAAGGGAGACATTAATTAAATTCTTAAAAATAATTCGGACTTAAGATATATGATATCAGGAAATAGTCTCATTGAAATGTATTCATTTTAACGCAGCCATAAAATTTGCGTCATGCCAGGGTTATACAAAATCTAGCTTCGTGAATGCCTACTAAAACTCTGAAGCTATTGATTGTAAAAAGTAAAAGTCAAGTAAATGTAAGCAAGCATGGAATCATAAGAGAGAAAATGCTTTATTATCAATTGCCAATGAATTTTTTGTCTACATCAAATTACATTACACAAAGTGTGGCTTATAAATTGTATGCCGAACGTAGTGACGCCTGCTGGTTTCTGTGCCGCAGAAAACTACACTCATAAACTGTTGCAATATTCCAAAGAATAAACTTGAAAGAAAATTCCTGTCAGCTAATTAGTGCTGATAGAATAGTTTATATTTTCTACACTTTTACTCCAATTTGAAACCAAAATAGCAATGCTACACTACTTTATGCTTCGGTGATTTTTTCACATGTTAAACGTTTTCATTGATAAGCACTATAAAAAATCTACCACGATTGTCATCATCAAGCTTCAGACGGGATCAGAAAGGGTGTTTGGCTGACAAGAGATATCTATGTATCTTCTTTTTATTGAAAATGAAAGGGAAGGGGACACTAATGCGGCTACATATGGATTTCATTATGAGTGTATATCCAGACACAGAATATTAATGAAATCAGAATCAAAAATTGATGTTGGGGGACGTATTTCTCCAAAGTAAGTAATGCGTACTATGCGTAACATCAAATACAAATAGAAGCTAGAAACTACCACCCCTCTTTTTGTGCGATTACAATTAAACGTTTCTATATGTAGCTCTATATACATTTTATTAGAAAAGCATCCCGGGTAAACCACAGTGGTCAACATGCCCGAATGGATCTTGACAACCATGTTACGTTTCATTTAACACGATGGGTCTAATAATAATGCGAACGCGGTGAACATTTTGATTTTTTATACGCACGATCCAGGCCATTACTTTAAACGTTTTATTTGAATTGGGACAAACCTCTAAACCGATGAAAATCTTATGGATTGTGTAATGTAGTGGAGTTGGACGACATGATCAGCTTAAATTCTTTGTTTTGGATGCGTTCCAGAGGTGTGAGAGAAAAAATTTACACTGTTCTACTAAGCATAATATATGAAATCCCAGTTTATTTCCTTCAAGTGTTCCTTACCACTTTTTGATATGCATAATTTTTGTGTATACGATGCGATATGGTATGGTATATTATGTAATACAATTTCTGTAATCTGTATTTGCCTTTTTATATTCAAACGTAGAAATAGAGCCAGCTCATCATAGGTCCGCGGATTTAGTCAGTAATACATTAATAATCAGAAGAAAAATCTTAAGAAGCTACTTTATCGAAGAATTAACAAATAACAGAAAACTATACCTTTTGTAATTTTCTGACAATTTAATTATACCATTTTCGTCTTATAATATAGTACTGAGTCACATAGTAAATGCTGCCTGATGGCAACTTTATGTTGAGCCGTGCCATATCGGTCATATACCGTGTCGATATGCAAGGAAATGTTCTTTCATCATCTGTGACAAAAAGTCAAACAAATCGTCTTCATATCCGTTTTCCTATTTCATGAGCTGCTGAATGAAACCTAAAGAAAATGTCTTCGTAAATGATCTCTCCCAAGTAATCCCAACCCAACAACAAATTGGGCAAAAATGTCAGTTTATACATCTATGTATGTCGTATCGCAACGCATTGTAGCGCATATTCCATCTACAGACGTGAGTTTTTGTTTCTGACAGAAATAGATCATAGACAACAACTCACGAATTGGAATGTATGTCATATTGGTGAAATGTTTGATTTCATACAAATTATTTTTCTTCGACAAAGACAGTGTCGTTGAAAGTTAAAAGCATGCCATGACACATTTCTATCAATGGACAAGTTTTCAACTAATATTTTATATCGAATTTGTAAAGTAGTTCGACCTTCTTTGTCTTTATGTGCTGTGTAAATAGTGTAAACTTGCCTTTCCAAAACGACAAAGATTAAACGTTAAATCATCCTGAGATGATGATGAAGTCATCAAGGCTCCTTGTGAATTTTTTAGAACCACCTACCCCGCCATATTTTTGTGCTTTAAGTTTTAAAAATTACTGCGTATATAAAGTCACTTCTCCAAATAAAATTATGCGGTTCGCACTTTACGCACAAATATACATATAGATAACTATCAGATACACTAGACTAGACACTCGTTGCCGATGATAAAATTTTATTACAGGAACCAACTAAGATTGGAACATGTTAAAAAATAAGGGCAACATGACATCATGTGTCTGCCAAACAAAAAGATGAACTTCCTATATGATGACCCCTAAATCTACATTGGTTTTTAAAAGAGACAAGAGTCACATCACATCTCTCTTCTTTACTCATGCGAAAATCAGATCATAGAGAACGTACGCAAGACCATATTTTTCCCAAGTTGATGATGATGATGTGATGTGCGTAACCCACTATATAATAGTAGTACAGTGACGTTCAACGTGAAGCAACACAAATGACAATATTTGAACAGCACATATGAGACACGCCACTTTAACAGTCGCCAATCATCACTATCACCAACACCACCACGGCACCGCACGCTGAAGTAGACATCACGCACCAAAACTTTAGTATTATTGAGTGTTGTTTGCAAGTGCGTTCATTCTATTTCTTGTTTTCCCTTCTCCACGCATTTTGCCTGGTGAGTTTGCATGTATATCTACTTGTATTTGTAGAACTTCAGTTAGTTTGATTAGATATTTTTGAGTCTTTGTTGCATTCTAAAGATACAACCACGACTATGCATAGCGCGCTCGATTATACTGATAACGATTACGTCGACATCTCTACAGATAGATATAGATTATAATTCTCTGGCTTGAGATGTTACCTATACGAGTTGAACCAATTTGTGAAAATATTACTTCTTTCCTTCTCAAAATGAGGACTACAATGTTGTCAAGTATCCCTTTCAAATTACTTACGCATGTATTTTCTCTCTGACAACTGAACTACTTTTATGCGTGCTCCTCCTGTCAACTTATGGTAAGTTTTAAATCGTGGTAGATGGAGTGTGAAAGTAAAAGTATCATCTGATCTCGATTTTTATCTTAACCTTCTTTCAGAGTGTTGTCCTTGCCAAAATTTCACAATTAAAAGCTAGCAATAGCAACCACGTGTCGCTCTCATTTAAACCTAAAAGAGAAGGATGGTCCAGATTTTTTGCTGCCCGTGTGTTCTTAGGATGCCAAAGCACACCGACACTGATGTGCTGTAAACTTACGCAAGGAACGCACATAGGTGTGTTATGTATACATAATATACACATGATTTTTGTAGGATGAATGTTAAAAGACTACATATTTTACAATCATTTTACAATATCCATCTTTGTTACCCGAAATATTTTGTCCTCGATACGCACGCACATTGATAAGTCGTTGGTGAATACCTACATCCTCACCTACATTTTATTTTGTATGTACATAAAAAATGTACATTTAGGCCATTTATCAATCTGAAGAACATTCTTACACGCGTGCTCTACTAGTTGTTGTTGCACTTTTTCCAACGCGTTTTTTTGCTAAAATTCATGGGATTTTAATATGCCGTACCTCGAGAAAAGTGTTTCTAAATGGAAAAATAGTAGAGCTGCCGTAATAATAAAAAATAGACTTTTACAAAATATACTTTTGGAATCACGTACCGTTTGTAGGTTGTTAAAAGTTTGTAGTCTCACGTCGCCCCAAAATTGTATCATCGAAAATGAACTGTATTTTGCACTGTTCTGCAACAGCCATTCTATTATATTATGACATGAAGTTTCATCACAAGTTAACTACAAGGAAAGGGCATTGTTTATATTTCTGGGTAAATTCTGATTAATTATGGGTTGAATCATAAATTTTCCGCTAAAACTTGACCTTGCCTCGCAAAAATAATAAACACACAATCAATGAATGCACTAAAGTAATTCGACCCAACGCTTCCACTGCCCTTTGTACCTACAAATTGACGCGTTTAACAAAAAAACTATCAACCACATCTTAAAATAGATTAACAGCGCAGCATTGTGAACCTAAAACAAGAAGTTTTCTGTCAGTTTTGTAGACATGTCCTAGGAAATACACTTGGAAAATGCCGACAACAGATGAAAGCATAAAAATGTAGATAACGTTGCTGAGAATATGATACACGATTTTCTTTGAAAATTCATCATGGCATAACGTGCTTTGGAACTAAAGACGTCTAATTATCTCTTTAAAATTTTCTCACTCTATCTCTGGAATTCATAAATTGTGGAAACAGGAGGAGGTTCACAAAGTTTGTTTATCTTTTCGCTGGGTAATGCTCTTCGAAGGAAATATTACTCTTCTCCCGACTCTAAGAAGTAGCAATTGACGTATTCGGCTCATACGTATTCCGTCTTTTAAAAGGAAATCAAGAGTTTTTACCGTTCACGTAGGACCATTTAGGCAGTTATAAAACATACTTGGTTTTATGCAAAGGCTATAACTTACCCCAAATTTACTTTTGGGTTTTTATGGAATAGAGTGACTACTTAGTATATCTTGACGAATGTATCTTAAAACACGATTATAGCTACTTGGTATCACACTGTGGTTACACAACCCGTTCTTCTTCATCTATCTCTTTAACAGAGACCGAAGCGCTATTTCCTTACCCGTGTGATATCTAGCATAAACTTTTAGCGTGATTCGTACGGCTATATATATTAGCCAACAACGTCGTTTTTGTTTTAGTCTGTTTTGCGATCAGAAGAGCTAATCTTGACACTCACGGCTTAGCTTTCAAAACAAACTTAAAAGCTGTCATAACGAAACTTAAGTATAATTCCTACTAAAAACCATCCTAATAAACTGGACGATACCCATGTAACCAGTGATTTTCACCGTGTGGGTACAACCTTTCTTTAAAAGGCCAAACTGTGTGACAATGACACTTCCAAATCCATTTGATGTTCTTGTTCGTCGTAACAGTCAAGAAAACAAGGATGCAGATAAAAGAAATGGAGACTCCGTCAAAAGTGGAGATCATCACTCTGCAAATACTAGCCGGTGCAACAGCATTCGTCGTCGCTCTGCAAGTGCTAATTGCTCCAGCACTTCAGTAACAATGACCAAAGTTAATCCTCTCCTGAAAGAAGTGAATCTGTCTGAAGAATTCGACATTATTAAGACTTTAAATGAAGGGATCTACACAAAAGTCCTGTTAGCAAAGAAGGGGAGTGATCGTTTGGTGCTGAAAGCTGTAAGTCAAGACAGTGTTTCAAGAGAGGCATTCTTACAAGAGGTCAGCTACAACTACTTCTTAAGTCCACATCCCAATATTGTCACGTCGTTTAATGTTGCCTTTTTTTGGGATGAGTACTTTCACTTTCCCATGGAACAAGCCCCGTTTGGGAACTTGTATAAATTTTTGAAGAATGGAACTGTCTGCTTACCCGAATCTCAAGTGAAGCTCATTGCTAATCAAGTAGCCTCAGCTTTGGAGTTTATGCACAGCTTGAAATTGGTTCACAGAGATGTCAAACCTGAAAACATACTCGTCTTTAAACAAGATTTTAGCCCGGTAAAATTATGTGACTTTGGATCAACGAAACCTGAGAAAACGCTAGTTAGTAGAACCCTAGAGACGAGCAATTCTTCATGCGCTCCGGAGATTTGCCAGCTTGTCGTTCACGAAAACTATTACACACATTCTTCCTCGGATGTGTGGCAGGTCGGGATTCTGTTGTTTGCTTGCTTGACGGGAAATGAACCATGGGACCGTGCTGATATTTCTGATCCAGGCTTTACGGAATACACGGACTGGTTGCGAAGGAAGACGGTACGGATCCCAGAATCGTTTCTGCCCTTTACTCCCCGTCTAATTCGTTTGCTCAAAAGACTTTTCGAGCCAAAACCAAAAAAGCGATGTGAAATTCGTGAGATTTACAAATACCTCGAGGATGACTGGCTATGTAAAATGCACCGCTCCTACTCGTTCAAAAGGGGAGCGTTAGAGCGAAAGTCCAGCAGTTCTACCTCCAGATCAAGATCAACAAATAATGCTTCCTTTAGGAAAAGATCCATTAGGATCTCTGGTGAGGACTCAAAGGCCAGCCGAAAGAATCCAGAAGATTTTGACCGCAGATTTGTACAACAAAGAATTGGTCGATGGGTTCTGGAATCAGCGACAGTTTCGGCAGCTAGTAATGACGTCATACAACAACCGTTTCTGGCTGAGTGTTCTGAAAAGGAACACGTGTCTTGTGCAGAAGTTAATTAAAATGCTATATAACCCTTTACAAAATATGTAGGTACAGATAAAGACTGAGTCCTGACGTTAAAATATTTTAAAGAATAAAATCATATATTTTATGAATAATCATACAACTTGCTCATATTGCATTGCCGTACTATTATATCTTACTGATAATAATTTTTTCCACAGGATTCACCTGTTTAAGCCATAATTTGCTTTTTTAAACCACTATCATATCATCACAATCACACGCAACGCGAGTGTCACGCTTAACGTTAATTTTTTGAAACATGGCTTACATAACGTACATGTTTTTGTCCGGTTGGTATGTCGCATGTGTGTCCAAACGTCTCCCATCGTAATTTCATCATATCTTGTTGACGAAAACCGCATTAGAGAAAGAGACTCCAGACCAGACACTTGGTTATGGCCCCGTCTCGTCTGATAGAATATAATAATAATATAAAATCAGATGGGTTTTATTTATAAAATCAAAGACATTGTGTGTGTGAACGCAGGAAAAATGATTGTATCTAAAATCTGCGAACTGCGGAACCACCAAAAACCTTTATTCAATCATTTCTATTCTTCTCCTTTTTAATGCCTCCTCTTCAATGCTTTTGCTGGCTACACATATCTTCTCTTCTTCTGCTCACGACAAAGGTTCGTTCATTCTTCGACGTTCCATTGTCTTTCACTCAACAATGTAGAATGAAAGCACACACACTTTCCCTTTTCTCCAACAGTCTTTTCTTCCCTTCAATTCCTGTGTTTCCTTTACTTCATTCTTTCACTCCTTTTATTCATTGTCAGCCTTTTGCGAATGAGATGAAAAAGGGTCATTGTGGAGAAGAGAAAAGATTGGAGAAAAAAGAGACCTTGGACGTTCCACTGTGTGTATGTGTGCATTGTATTGTCCTTTGTTAGCATCTCGTAGCATGTAGAGATGTATGTGTGCATTATAATGTACACATCTGCCTAATGTATACGTAAAGTACGTACATATGAACCCGCTATCGCCTTCAAAGATTTTCGTTTATTTCTTTCCTCCTCATTTCTCTAAAGAACTGAAAGGACTCATTCACTTTACATGCCCCACACTACAGCAGCATTACCAGAATGCATGACATGGCTGGAACTTCCAGGGTGTTTTATAGTTCGTTTTTGTTGTAATAATAATAACCAAGTGTACAATTCGAAGAGAGCACTGGAACGTATTATTACTTTTCACTTGTGCCCGTAATGAAAAGGCAGGTTAAAAGAGACATAATGACCCAACTGTGTGAGACTTTAGTTTTTCATTGTTGTCAAAATTGCAAAATGCTTTTTCGGGAAAAGTTTTGCTCGGATTGAAGGTAAATAAATGATAAGACACAGATTGACGATGTTGTTTCACACTCCCGACTGTGTAGAGGGACGGTAACTTTAGCCGTTCATCTCGCCAGCTATTTGCACTTGTCTCATCTGCATCTGCCTGTACTTTGTGCTATATGCATTACCTTTGCAATGTAAATCGGAAGTTCATATACATATAATTTGATTGTCATATATGGAAACGTCATTAAAGTGTTTTACCGACATTGATTCACATTAACCCAAACCCAATGAGCAAATCAGAGTGAAACTAAACAAGCTAAATATAATACCGATAAAAGAAAATCCTTGTTTCCGTCAAGCTATGCGTGTGTCACCACTCTCCACAGCTTCTTACATCGTGCCATTGATTTTCCTGATATCTTGACTCTGAATGCGTTACGATTCATAATGTTCACGGGCCGCTATCTCGTTGTTAATTGGCTGACTGCTTTCACGGATATGAATATGTACTAATGTGCATATCTAAGCGCAAACTTGATTCAATCGGTGGCAAGAGAATTTTGTCATAAACGCAGTAGGGACAAAGGGTTAACCTTTTTCGTATATTTTGGCATGAAACGATGACGAAGTGATGTTGATTACAGTTATAATAACAATAACGATCATCATCGTCATTTTCTATCCCTTGTTGATGATAATACAATGCTGATGTGGCTTCCTTTTTTCTGCTGTGATGAGTATAATGACAACTGACTAGGGGAAATACAACAATGTAATATTCCCCACAAAAAAAAATCCCGAAAAAGTTTCCATTCAATCCACAACAAAAAGAGGAAGAAAAGGGAAAGCTTTTTGAATGCATGCTGGCAAAAGAATCAGTCTACATTTTTGTAAAAAATGCAAGCCATACAACACAACAGTTTCTATCATTTTGTATCTTCTTATTAAGTAGCCGGGGGAGAATCGACCAGAAAGTATTTAATGGATTCGTTCTCCCGTGTCTGTCCGGCTGTCCGTCGCTCCTTTTTCTGTTAACGGATAAATAGATATATGACGTTTTGCCAAGTTTGACGAAGATTGGTTGACCCAAATGGGGTGACCCAAAAGGTTAAAAATTGTAAAATTGTTTCGCCCATAACTCTGAAACGGAAGCTTTGATTTCAGTGGGGTTTCCGGCAAACGACGCGTAGTCTGAGACAAGTAAAAAATCACATTGCTATGGTTGATGTTTTTGGCTCTTTTTTCTTAAGAACGTTTACTCATCGAAGCATTTTTATATTTATATGGCATATGGTATCTATGTACCAAATTTGAGCCGTTGTTGGTATGTAATAGTCAAAGATGTCAGAGGGGGTCTCTTGTTTCAATT
>JAHZNB010007114.1:0-13065 GCA_027744295.1 Callyntrura guangdongensis | reverse complement strand
TTAAACTCACGCTGATCACACATTCAATTTTACCAAATTATCATTTTACCCCAAATTATATTATTACATACATTTTACATACAACATGAATTCTGACACAATACGCATAAAACGCCACACCAACTGACTTAAAAATTGCAATTGTTTCATTCGATGTCAACTTTCTCATCAACAGGGACCTGATGATTAGTGGACATTCCAATGGTTCAGGGGACGTTGGTTACGGTGAAGTGTATTTTAACTCTCACCTTTTTGCTGTTGGCCGAGATGTGTACATCCCTTACGAGTTTAGCGGGACCTACATTTGCTCAGGACTTTTATTTGCATATGCGTATGAGGACCTAAGCAGTGATCTACCCTTCTACACCTCAGGCAATTTTACAGCCCACATAAATTCATCCGAAGAACTGATGGAATACTTAAATTTTGGAATAACGGAAAGCTATACTTTCGACACAAGGCATAGTTGGTATAACTACCTGTTCATTCCTGATTTAAAACAAGTGAACCTTGTCGGGACGTGGGGTTCTTGGGATAACGCTACGATAAATAAATACGCCGGTGTAGTGAAAGGAGGTTTTTATTCCAGTTTTTCTGAGTTTCTGACCCGAGAAGGACTTCCTCAAGGGCATTTGAATCCCTCAAGAGTAATTTTTGTCAGATTTGTGGACGAGCTTCTAAGGGTGCCTACTTATACTATACAATATATCTGGCGTCTATTTATGTATCTATTTGTATTGTTAACACAGTTTGCAGATTTACTTTGCTTATGTTCCGACAGAATACAAAGTTGATTGAGGTACTTCCAGAAAACGACTTACCCGCAATTTACAATCCAACACCTAGGCCTCCAACTACACCAACGACGACGTCAACAACAACACGAACTACAACAGTAAGCACAGAGATAACAACTTCAGGAGTAACAAATGTGAATACGGACACAACCACTGTTCACTCAAGTGGATCAATATTCTCAAGTAGCGTTACACTTTGGATAGTTGGCCTTGTCACTTTTATATCTTTACGGTACACGGACAAGTAATTTTTGTCATTAGACTTACAACAGATTGAAGCAACTTTTAATGAAGAAATAAAATGACACGCAAATGTTCTCTACAGATTTGTTTTTGTAATGCTTATTAACTGATGTGTAAAATATTTATGAATATTATGATGTTAATAGATGAACTTGTACGTAGTTTTGAAATAAACTGTTGAAACCCCCTTTAGTTTGGTTTTGGTGGTTATGTAGATATGTTTTAAAAACTACAATGCCTTCCAAAAGCCTTGTTATGCTATTATTACTCTCGGAACTACCAAAAATAAAAAACTTAACTATGTAATATGTAACTCAGTTATTTATATGCACTTTAATAAATTTTTATGCATTTTACATTAACATACATGCATGCATTACGTGCACGCAATACATGCATACTTGTGAAAACTGTACAAGAAAAGTAAGTGCATTGAAGTGATTTTTATGCTTGACAAGGTTCAAACTACTACAAACAACATACGCAGTATGTATTCAAATCTTTCGCATCGTCACGTGTTTCAATATTTACAGTTTTATTCTCGACTTTTTCCAAATTGTCAGGTTCCCCGGGAGATTCCACGGTTTTATGTGCTGCATTAAGAATCAGAATTCTGGATTTAAAAATTTGTATAATTTCATGGAATATAGCCCGGAAGATCTTTGTGTAAAGGGACTCTGATGACTACTGCGGCATCAACCTGAAATGAAATAGTGTTTACTTTTAATACTAATGTTCACCTACCTGGTGTTACTGTTACTTTCAGTTGCGACACAGCCACAGAAGATGTGTTGTAACTTCGGCGATGTTGGCATTTAAAAATTTTGAAGTTGTAGCGGTTTTTAACGGTAGCTGTTATCCGATTTGTCCCTAAATCAGCACAGGGAAAATATTAACTTTGAATGCATGTGTGCCTAATGTGGAGTAAATTGGTAAAGTTGGTTAGGGGGTGTACGCAGACTAACTAGCTGACACATACAGACGCGTTAGCTTTTGCTCATGTGTCTTGTCTACAAAGCTTATATTTGTACGTTGCTGCGAACGAGACATCAGTCTTAATTGAAAAGTCTAGTTAAACGTCTTAAGCTCTTTAATTAATGATTTAATGATTGCAGCGGACAATTTCAGTATTATTGTGTGAAATTATGCAAATGTACACATTTTTGGTCACTATGTGTAAACATTACTTACATGGAACAGTTCAGTTTTTAGCTTAGATCATTCCCCCATGAATTCAGGGGAAATAATAAGAATATATTTAAACTACAACAACTTATGTAATCTAAGTACTTATGCACACATACTTCAGCTGGTAGTGCCTGTATAAAATATTTTAATCTTTAGATGACTACGATCATTTAGGTTTCATGAACAGACAAAACGGGCTGTCGGAAAATATTTCCACACATTTGGTATTTTTGGTTTGACCAGACAACAGTACACAACAGTCAAGTTTTTGAGTAGTCAATAAGATGGATCGAAATTTCATAAATATACTTTCAAGTAATACTGTAAAAAAGTTCACGCTCGTGGCAATAGCTATTGGGCATTGTGTATTGTCGCGTCAGGTTGTTGATTGTCACGAAACCGACATGAATCAAGAACTGCTTCTCACGCATCAGGAAAAAATGGCATTTGACAGGGTAAAATAAAAATCTAGTGTAGCAGTTGCTACTGAAATAAGCGACACGTGTCCATTGTCTATTATATTCCATTGTTTCCTTATACATATCAGCAACGAAATAATTAAATCGTGAGCCTGTGGTGTGAATTTATCGTGAATGTCTACTTTTATGCAGTTCAAGTCCCGGATATACCCAAACATTTCAAAAGCTCACGGGTTTATGAACACTGATTTGTTTCTTCTGAGATGGATCCGAGGTATAAATTGGTTTCTAAAGTTTGTTAAATATTGAAAAAAAATTAAACTAAGGATTGATCTGTTCGAGAAATACTGTTTATCATTGACGAGCGAAAGTTTTTGCTACCATGCTATTTTTCTTGCAGCCAAAGATCTTAACGTCCCACGTGCAGTTCGGGACATGTATGAGGTGATGTGTAATTACAGTGAATTTTTGTAAACATGATAAAAAAAATTTAAATTGATTTCATAATAAATTTTCTCCTTCTGCACTGCAGTGTCTGGAGTGGCGAAGAGTAAATAAATTGGATACAATTCAGCAAGAGGATTGGTCTGATATGATAATTGATCATCCTTATAGAATGGACGTGGTGGATTTGCAAGGCCGACCAGGTAAATTATTGAAAGCTCTGTAGATGCTGTTTTTCTTACCTACATATTTCACGGGAAATTTTTTTGTACGTTTTCTCTAAAAAGGACAGAAATGATGGAAGTTGGAACATCTGATGAATTTTAGCAAATTTATGCAAAATTTTAATTGTTATCTTCTTTTCCAAATTAGTGGCCGTAGGTTCAATTGGAGGACGGTGGAATATTCGTCGGTCTGCACTACAAGGAAGATTACCTCGGTTTTCAAGATACCACTTTAAACTGGTAGAAGAACTTTTCGATCGCACTTACCAATTGAACCAGAAAAGTTCCAATATTACCCAGTTTTCAGTAATTGCCAGTTTGGAAGATTTTAACGTTTTTCAACATGCGTGCACACTATGTTTGTCAATAAACAGATCCTTTATATTATAGATAAGATTACAACCCTTTCGACTACACGCAGAAAACAATCTGATTACTGATAAGTTTTGTTCTATTTCAACAGGTCTAACAACTTACATTCAATTGCTGACCACGTACAACAAGTACTACCCTAACTTTGCTCACACAATCATTGCAATAAATAGTAAGAACCATATAATAATGCAAAGCATATATGTACTAATATTGAAGTATCTACGCTAAAAAATTGAAAAATACAGTGTAAAATCCAGGGACGGACAAATTCTTTCAAATTCGTAATTTTTAAAAATCTTTGGGTAGCCAAAAACTAAAATCTCCATTTTAACTGACCGTCATCACTCCTGACCATAGACTGCGGAACAGGGGGGATGAGGGGGTCAAATCCCCCCTGAGTTCCGCAAGGGGGGATATCGTATCAAATACGTCCCCTGAAATTTGAAGTAATTTTGAGAAATTATGTTTTAACTCAATTACAAAGATTATAAAATAGAGAATCAGTTATCTTTTTAAAGTCAAGTTCGCCATTTTGTTTATATCAGTATTGTGTACTTATCATTTTTCGTTCCGTTAATTTATTTAGTTTGAACAAACGTTAATAACAGAAAATGATTCATTACAACAAGATAAAGTTTGAGTTTTAGTGTGGATATATTCTCTATTGTTCTTTAGTGTTTTTCATCTACATGTATTTTTCAAGTTATATGGGGCGGCAAAATCATTAAAATTAATCCATTAGCTAGTCTGTGGATTGAACTTTTAATTCTGCTGAAAATGTAATTGTGAATGCAGGGTTGGAGAATTAATTGATTTAAATTTAACATACTGAAAATCAACTTATAGCAAAAACGTAGGCACACGTGAACTGCAGAACGATTATATGAGCTGTTGTCCAATGTCTTATCAAAAATTTAATTATAGGATTGTCAATAACTATAGACGACCGTAGTTTACATGGGTGCATGGGTAACAGGCAAGAACCGTTTGAACGACTTTAACTTTATTTGGGTCATACGACAAAAAATCTGAACTTGGTGAAGCCGATGCAGGTCAGAAAGATTAAGAATTCTAGTTTTTCGCATTTCAGTGCTAAAATATGTATATTTCATATTATTATAAACAAAAAAAATCGTTCCTTTCTTTCCTTTTTAAAATTTTAAATGACTTTGTCAAACTAAATTGAGAAAAACGTTTTTTGGCCTTTATTTTATCCTTACGATAAAGTTATTTAAATCACATGTTTCACGTATATATGCAACAAATATAACTAGGTAGGAAGGCTTTAATTAGATGTATGATTACATGTTAACATATTATTAGGTGCTTAAACACTAACGGGATTTGACCCCTCCTGAGAAAAATACGTTCCGCAGCCTATGCTCCTGACGGCTAGCTTTTAAAAAAATTCCTGGTTAACAAAACAAGGGGCAAATTTGAAAAAAATCCCGGAATGCCACGATCCATTGGAATTTTCACGTCCATTTTGACACTAGTTAATCATGCTCTAAGAATGTGAAAGTGTACTTGTAACTTATATCGTTTGCAGCTCCACAAACGTTCTCAATTGTCTTGGATTTGGTTCGACCTATGTTGAATAAACCGACAAATGACGCTTTAAGAATATACGGGTACGATATGAAGCAGTGGAAACCTGTGTTAGACAAAGAAGTTAGTGAGGATCAGTTAACAAGGGAATTTGGAGGCACAAAACTGGATGACGACGACAATCGTCGTTAGTTGAAACATTGCCTTGACAAAAATTAAAAATATATTTATAAGGAAAAAATGTATTTGTTGGTGGTTACCTTAAAATTTTCTACTTCTAGCTTGAAGGCAACTTTTATGTGTTGTAGACGTAAGATTGTTGTTATTACCAAATTAATACGTTAATATTAATTACTTTTAAATGTAAACCGGTATCTAGATATCATTGATCATGCCTGAATTCAATCCAGATAATTCACTCAAACAATCGAACATATTGGCTAGGTATATTAGTTGTAATAAATCTTAATGGTGAGGATGAATTGCCGTTAGATGCCCGACTTGGTATTTTTTTACAAGGTGTCCATAAGGTATCTGTCTACAAAATTTGAGCCATATTTATCACATATGCTAAAAAATAAATGGGCTGTTGTTTTTTTTCAAGGGCGTTGTGCCTAACTTGTGTCGCTGACGAATGTTACAACCCGTGTCACTTTTAATCGAATTCTGGAAACTTCATATTGCAACGAATTTACCAGTTTGGAGTTATGAGCGAGACAATTTCCATGGTTTGACATATCCTAGAGGTCAATGGGGTATTACTATTTTGAATAAAATTTTGTAAACCGTCATAACCATCAGTCATGCATGTATACACCCTCTTTCATGTAAGTTCAGTTTCGAAATTTAAAGTGACTCTTGCTGACTTGGGGATGGGAAACGACCATCTTAGAATTCCCTCTAAATATTGATGAATCATATTGATCGGTGCAAAAAAATTGAAAACTCTTTCATCTTCAAAATTTGAGGTGCGTGCGGACATAAAAGCAGGAAGTGGGAAACCACGTAGTCCCAGCGGTGTCGTTCAGAATATCACAGATAGAACAACTACGTGTCCTTGAACTTTAGGTTTCACCTATAGTAAGTATAAACCTTTTATGGCCGGAGTATAACTTTTCTCTCACGGCACGCATCACGACGGTAATTTATTACGATGATGGGAAAAGTTCTGAGTAGTTTACGGATCAAACCCAGCCAAATCTATTATGCCAAAATCAAGCCACGTCGTCAGCGTGGCTGGCCACCGCGGACCAGAATTTTTAACCTTGTAAAACTACATGCATTTATATGTTTACAATACGTGTATGTAATACACTCCTAGAATAAATATAATGCTATTCGTAATGCAATTCATTCATACTATTACACGACCGTTTTATTATAGGTTGTTATTCTACAAAAGTTTAGCTACAAGAAGACAACTATGACTTAGCTCATCATGATGACAATCACCTCAACACACACTACTTTTTTACTCATAATCTTCGTCGTTGCATTGAGTGTACCGGATATCTCCCAATTTGTGCTCACCTGCCCAAAAACTATGGAACAGGTAGTAATGTCATAATTCACTTTATAATATTTTGGCACAACTGACATTAAAAAAATTGTGCCAGACTACAAATTATTACTTCTTACGAATTTCAGTTAAAGAAACGTGTTTCACGACAATAAAACAATGAGTTTATGAAAAATTTACCTAGTGCGCTGGCTGGAAGGTGGAATGTATAAATAGGCTGAGTGATGACGTTTGTTGTGGCGGCTGACAACAATCTTTTATTGATATACCTCGTGGGATTTATAAGGTTATTTAATGTTTTATATCATGCAATTCACTTGATATTTTCTGCTGTACTGTCGCTTAATCAGCAGCTGAAACCAACCGACACGAAGACCAAGCGCACGCAAGTAGCTAAGCATTTTTCTCATGAATATTATCGGGCTTATTAATATATAACCTGTGAAGATAGACTGCGTCCCATATCCATGCGGTGACGTCAGAATGGAAATAATAAGATGAATACTTGTTTACGTGCAAATAAAAAATGCACGGGTGCAATCCAAGGGTTAGAGTTTTAACTTGGGATATAATTTCCAAAGTCTGTGCTCTGTCATGTATTACAGAGTTCTATTTATAAGTCGAGTGGCATTTAGCCTGCATTGATAATATTTTGTGATAAATTATTTTTAACATACTTGAAGGCTTCACAACCATTTGCAAATGCTACCAACAGGAACCGCAAAATAGAAATAAAAAAGTTAGAAAGATTATCACAGGTACAATGCCAACAATGATATTGTCTCAAGATGTCCGTGAAGACGATTCACTGTTTCCCATTCTGATCCTCTATTTGTTATTCGTTGGATTTTATGTAAAGAAAACTGTGATAGTTGTATTCACTTTTGTGACAAAAATTTGTCTGACAATACGGCCACAATGTTACTACTGCAAAACAGTAAACGTTAGTGTATTTATTTCACATACTCCTCACAATGACATCAATATTTTTATCTAGCCCGCAGGCAATTTGTGGAGTCGTCCAGACAAGGTATGACGTCATTGTGTTCCGGCAATAAGTCAAGAACCGGTCAAATTCCATTTTCGAGTCTCATACAGGCATATTCGTGTGGTTTGTTTGAGGTGATTTTCGGGAATATCAGATTGCCAATCAGCCATCAAATTTAAAAACTCATCAGCACGACAACAAATCAGTTTATCTAGATCTGTAATTTGATAATACTGCCCGGCACAAAATATGTGTACAAATAATTGGGTTCCACAGTTCCACTGCACTTAAGTAACTTCCCTGAAATATTTTTTTGAAATTGACCAACCCCTGTTATCATCATTACCTGCATTACATTTAATCTGGTCATTGCCACCGCTCCCCCATTTCCCAAAAAACTAGCCCACCATTCCACAATGTCTGACTGCAAAATTCCCTACAGACGACAGCTTTTCAGCTGAAAATAAACATGTAAAAATGTCGATAATTTAGATCAGCGTCTATGGTTGAAAGGCAAACACGCGTGTAATCCATTAGTTGTATCATTTAACAGTAACATTTCAGATAGAACTAACAATAATATTTCATGATCCATTTACATTTAAAACTCCTCAGAAACCGTTAAGCTTCATAGAAAACCACTTTTGCAAGTGTTATACAAATTCCCCAATAAGATTTTAAACTTTAAAATATTGTGTAATTTTGATTTAAACATTTACAAAGAAATTTCACTCATGCATAAAAATTTGATAAATTTGATAGGAAACAGGGAGTACTTCATGTCAAATTTAACATAATTTATTAGAAACAAAATAATTTTTCGCTTTGTGTTCAATTCTTGCACTTAACGCCTAGTACGGTTAAAAAACTCAAGCAATATTACGATAAAAAAATAATCTACGTAGAACATATTTAATCCACTTTTCGTCATCAGTCATCTTTCCAACTTCAAATAATCGCACAAATAGGATTCCATTTAAGCCGACGGCTTTTGGTTTTAATGTACTTATGTACATGAAAACATTTAAGATAAACAAAGTGATTTGTCGGTGACGTGAATTGCCACTTTCGACGATACACAAACAATTTTCTTCTTGTTAAAATGCATTAATATGGGAGTAAAATTTTTTTAGTTCGCATATTTCGAAACTGCCGTTATAAAAGAATAGTTTTTCCGTTATCCTTTCAAGGCTTATATCATTACCAAAATTAATTTGGAAAATGTTGGGCAATGGTTTTGTACATTTATCCTCGCGGATAATTTTTAATACCGTAATTTCGATCGTTATTGTTCCGTCAAACACTTTTGACTCTTTTAATTTTTTTTGGCAATGTACCCTACATTTCTCGCAGTCCAAGCCAATGTCGTATTCACAAAAAAATCAAAACTACATATCTCTTTGATCACCGTTTTTTGTTAATTGTGTACTGACACAAAACTGTGTTAGTTTGCACACTAGTAGTATGGGTCTAGTAAAAAGGGCCGAAAATATAGATAGCCGACATACAAAATGATGAAATTGTAGTCGCCAAAAATCGACGTCGCCGAAAATTCTAATCAACGAAAAGAGAGATGACCGAAAATCGTATTTGACGAAAAAGTAGTCTTCGAAAAATGTAATTTTGAAATATGAAAATCAAATGAAATTTGAATAAATTGGGTGCGAGAATGAAGGTTACGCATGGGTAGTATGAACTATTATTAAAGCTTTTTTTAGCCGTATGTGCCGAAAGTTATGAAAGTTTCTTAAAGGAATCTCTTATAATGTAAAGAGCATGCGAAAACATCAAAATCTGAGGGTGATACAAGTCGACAGTGAGGAAACGAGCGCCTTTTAGTACCATCTTCTGAGGACGAAAGTGTAGTTGATTTGCCTACTCAAATTATATATGTGGACTCTCCTATTCAAAAACGTAAAAGAATGCCAAAATGTTATACATTTACGTCTTCTTCCATGAGGACAAGAAGTAAAACGTCGAAAGAGGCATAGGTGAATTATGACTGTATATTTTGAGTAAATCAATAAATCAAAGTTCTGGTTTTACAAAATTTTGATGTTTCTTGTTTTTCGGCGTTTTTCGCCGACAACGATTTCGTCATTCTGTATTTCGGCATTTTGTTTTTTCGGCAACATCTATTTCCGGTAATTAGTTTTTTCGGCGACATCGATTTTCGGCGACTACGATTTCATTATTTTCTATGTCGACATTCTGTATTTTCGGTTTTTTTACGTAACCCAGTGGTATATTATTGAAACAGGCGGTTGAATACAATAAGAAGCATAATTTCTCAAATATTAAAGGATCGTTTACTATGTTAGAGAATTACCATAACAGATATCAAGAGTATAATATGGTGAATATCACAACAAAAAAGGAGCACTACAGCATGGTTCGTAACATTGAGAGAATCCTGGTTTCCATAAAACACCAGTTTGTTTGCACTGTCCAGTTTCCTTACATCACAAATTCAACGCTGACGGGTCTATCATTACACAACTTGTCGATTGAGGACAACATTCTTTGGCTTCGCCCCTACGAAGCTAGCAAGGCTTCCTTTTTTAACTTTGAACCTCTTGAGTACATTTGCAGGTTTGCACTAATTCCACCAACTACCATCAGAGTATCTGTAATTGCTGAATCGAACGTTTTGTTTGTCTTTACATCAATGACCTTGACAGTCAGTGGGAATTTTTCCATTGGCCTATTCGGTGATGCTGAAATAAGACATGATCAACGGTATAAAGATTTAAGTGACTTAACAACGGTATCTGCAAGGCCACTTTTACATGTGGACTTTTCAATTCCATAACTTTATGAAACAATTAAAGAAAGTTTACTCGACAGTCTGTCGGTTTCGCAGTTCAGTTCCAACTTTCCAATCGGAAGAAATCCAGGAAATTCTTTACAAAAAATATAACTGCTCCATGAGATATTTTGTTCGTAAACTTCAACTTTATCATATGAATGTCGTTGGTCAATATCATGGTCCCAGAAACCGTAAATATTTAGTACTGTCTTGGGACCCAAGTGCAACAGACGGTGGATTTCGGTACATCACCATTGTTGGAAATTAGGGAAACAAGCACTCTTCAGAGACTTGGTTAAAAATATTGAACCCATTTGATAAAACCACTTGGGTTATACTGAGTGCGATTTTGGTCTACTTCACCTTCATTGTAACCGTGAACACAAAGGTGGCCCCCTTCGAGGCATTTTTATGGCTGCTGTCAACATTAATTGAGCAAGAATACGTGTCGAGAAAATTACGGACAAAAGTGATTTCCACACATGTACTTATTTGGCTTGTCATTTCTTTTTTTATTCGAAATTTTTACACTTCGTTTCTGTATGGCAGTATGACCAAGGAATCTGATCCTGGTTGGGTACCCCGATCACTGGCTGAGCATGTGAATCATGGCGAAAAATCGCCAACACTTAAACTTATTATATCACCGCATGACAGCTTTTATATGTACTATTTTTAATACGATGTTCGAATGTATTCGCCAAACAGTCAAGCGGAAAAGTACTGGCAAAATTTTTTAAAGAAAACTGGAGCGACTTGTAGAAAAAATCATATATATGAGGAAGATATGAACAAAGCATTGACTGTTACCCCCTTCAGAGATACAAGACCATATTGTGACTCGGGTGAAACGACCGAGTTGATCGGATTAGCTGAAAACATGATTATCGTGTCCAATAGTCATACTTTTGATTATCAAGTCCTGTGCTACAACTTTAAATTCTTTCAAATGAAAAAATATTACGTTAATAACGAGGCACCGTATTTAAACGTTCGATATTCATACCACTTTTATGAAACTACCTGGTATTCCGATATGTATGCTAGGGATATTAGCCATTTGGCCGCAAGTGGGATTTTGTAAGATTTAACAAAGAAGATTAAAGAAAGAAGATTTAACAATGGTAATATGTTGGCGTACATTCGTATGAATACGGAACGAGAGGCAAGACAGGCAAAATTTCTCGTCCGTAATGAGAATGGAAATACAAAACATCGAAAGGTTACGCCACAAATGACACTTGGGGATGAATCAGAAGACGGTGCACCGTCAGTCACTTTGACTAGTGTAATTTCATGCTGTCAATTGTATTGCATGATTTTAGTGTTAGCGGCTGTGGTTTGGATTAAGGAGATAGGTTTGCAGAACATTTTTTGGTTGATCATTTCATTTTGTAAGAAGTGGGAAATTGGTTAACTGAAAAATAGTTCATTGTTTTGTTGATGTTGTTGTCATTGTGAGATTGGTGAATACACTTTTTAATTGGCAGGTTTGTTTGTCATACACCGGTGTCCGAAATTTTGTCCAACAGGAACGGATAGTTTATTTGATTTATGTTTATTTTAAACTAACGTAAGTGGCTCATAATATTTAATTTATCAGTATTTAAGCCATAAATTTGTAAAGGCATAAGGTTCATAAACTTTTCACATATATCCAAAAGTTTATTTAGTTCAGGTAAAATTAATTAATTTAGGTACAATTTTAGCCAATTATCATGGATAAAATAGTAGTGGTATACAAAGGTGAGTATACTGAGTTACATGATAATGCGAGTTGCTGTTCGTTTACTCGCGATTTTATAAATGGTGAATACGATAATTAGTGTTGAGTTTTCTTGCAATGATTACCATAAAAACGTATTTGTACTGGATAGTTTGTAAATTTCATTTATACAATAGCCAGTAGACATACGGTCTAAGCATATTCCCCCCGATGTGAAATTCTCCCGGTGTGTGATCTTCTCCCGGTTCAAACTCCTCCAGTGCTATCTTCTCACAGTACCTACTGCCCCCAATGCTAAGTACCCACAGTACAAAATACCCCGGGTACTAACTCTTCCTGTTCACTATTCCCACAGTGCAATTTCCCGCCAAAGCAAATAACCCCCATGTAAAATCCACCCAATTTTTTACGACGATAGAAAAACGTCAGCTCAACAGAAATTAATTAAATACATTTAAAATATTCAATGAGAACAATCTTTGACCTCGTTGAAAGAGGACGGAATAGTTTTGTTCTTTTTCAGAGGAGGCCAAAACGTGAAAATGTTGATATGAAAATTTATCAATGTAATATTCAGGGAATGTCACAAAGAAGAGTTTTACAAATAAACAACGGATGGTGTTGTTCATTGGTACTATAAACGTAGTGTATGTAAAATTGAAGGACATCTGCCATGTGGGCATTTCTTTATGGAGGGAGTTAGTACCGGGGGGAATACGCCTACCACATATGGAGGGGTTAGTATTGTGGGGATATTGACCAGTGGGGACTTTGCTTCGGGGGGG
>JAHZNB010007113.1:0-14088 GCA_027744295.1 Callyntrura guangdongensis | reverse complement strand
AATAATTTATGTTTATTCTAATGTTGGTTGAAATACTAAAAATGTATTCGTGATGTGTTTCATATTATGGTCATAGGTGCAAGTTACGACAAATCAATTAAAGAGACAGGAAGATGAGAGTCGCCGACTGAAAGAGGAATTGGAGTCGTCCTTTGCTCAAAATAAGGACTTTCAATCAAAACTCAAGGACGAGAGAAGACGTTATAGTGATCTCGAATCCAAATTGAAGGAGGATTCGGTACACGCTCGTATTAAGGACGCTGAGAAAAGCCAGGTACATACAGCTTCAAGCAAAATGGACTACATTGAGATGTCTCTTAAAACGAAACAACTAATTTAATCTTTTCTTTTCTTTTACAGAGAATGTTTGATCTGTCACAAATCATCTCTGCCCTTCAGCTAAAGAATCAGGAGCTGATGACAGAAAAAGAGATGATGAGTGGCCGATGTGTGTCCTCGTCCAGTGAAAGTAACGGCGAAAGGTTGGATTCGGAGTCGGAAACTCAGGAAAGAATCAAAGAACTTCAAGACACAATTTCAACGTTAACAATACAACTGGAGAGTCTGAAGGAGCAAAGTCAACAACATCATGAAGCCACTCATGCTAATTCCCCCTCAATAATAGAAAATGGGTCCAACACCACCAATAATAACGCAAGCATTACTAACGGTAGTAGTAGCAATAGTAACAATAAGGATGGAGCAGCTTCATCTGATGGTAGCATCACTAATGGTGTTGAGTCAGAGCCATAATCAATAGTAAAATATTGTAGGGGTAGGGTAGGGCAGTTTGGCAGTTTTTGCTAAAAAAAATTGTATTAATCAACGTATCAACAATTATTCACAACACGCACCTGTGTACCTAAACCTTGCAGTTTATTCTTCAACAAAGACTACCAACAGAAATCGGCAATCAAATCATTTTACTGTCATTCATTACACACTTTGTCTTGTCACAGGGAGTAGGCCACTATTGTCGGGTTCAGACTATTTCTCATGTATTTTGCTAGGTTGTTACCTGCTAAATACTAACACGTCTTGGTTGATGCCTACTTTTGCAGACAATATTGGTTAGGACATTAACTTGAAACTTTGTGTAAAAGTTTCATTGTTTCCTCCTGGTCATTTTAAATTTCCGGTCGCTTCATCTAATTTTCGTCATACATTTGAAAATGGTAAATTTTCAAATCCATAAGTTACATCACTTTTTGAACAGCACTGCTTTTTCAGTTATCATATGCGTCGGTTATGGCGTTAATAGCCGTCTCGATTTACACACGTCTTAATTCAAGTATTTAATTAATAAATTTTAACATCTACGAAACCTTGAACACAATTAAATCAAACATGTGTGACAGATATTCATTATGCTCCGTAATAAACTTACATATCCCTCACAACGGCAGCATTGTGTATATTGATGAGAGATGTATTTTGTAAGCAAAAAACCATCATCAGTTGTCGACGTGTATTCAAAATTTGCGTTTATAGAATGGAATACAAGTTTATCTTTTCTTGTAATCATATTTAGTGCTTAAAACATTCCTGAGTTAATTAGCTGACTTTTATACCGGTGTCGGTGGTTATGCCTTTCGTTCACCTCTACCTACCTATTTAGTTCTAATAAACTTGAATTTGAGCGCTGTTTTTATTATCAATTTATAAATATTACTACACGATCAAAATGATATACTTTAACGTTTAATTTTCTACAGTAATCTAGTTAGTGTACTATGTCAAAAGGAACACGAGTTGCTTGTTTTAATAATTTTTGTAGTTAAGTTTTAGTTTTCCTTTAGATTGGTCTAATGTTGTTTTAAACTTGTGAGCTTTTTATCTTTGCTAAGCTGTGGTTAATATTTTACGTAGTCTTGTGAAATCAAAATCTGCAATAACTTAAAATTTAGATCCATAAAAGGAATGAATATCCACTAATGAATGTTCCCATATCCATGTATAATGAATTCTTTTCCTATACACGTGCCGAAATGCAAGCAACTTATTTTGTTTGAAATTTGTGTTTTAGGTTTCATAGTTTATATCATTTTTGCTTAAATGAAATTACGAAGAGTAGTAGTAAATTTTGTAAAATATAATAATAAAAAAAAATAATTTAGTTAACCGGATAACTGAATGAGCTGTGCTACCGGGACGGGGTCGTTGTAATAGTGCTCGTGCGTGCACTTACAATTTAATCCCCTCAAAAAATATTTTGGATGTATTACTGTATTATTAATGACCTTTTTGTATAGTGGAGTGGAGAGTTTGTTGAAGAATACCTGTGTAACAATTTTGGAATATACATGCAAAAGCTTGTATATAGCCGCAATTTACTAGTAAATTGCCACTCGCGCAATACATATTATGATTTATCGAGTCATTTTGATATAATGGGTTTGTTACTAAAGATACAACACACATTATTAGAAACGTTAATGGCAAATACTGCAAGACACCGCCGGTTTTAACAAGCATTTTAGGTACTACAATATCTATTCATTAGTTTTATAAGATGCCATTTATCCAATAAAAGTTTCAAATAATAATACATAGTTGTCAGATCTGTGATTTTTGCGTGCTGCTAGTTTTAAGTGACACGTATTTTTTAACAAACGTAATTTGCTGTAATCCACAGGTGTAAGAAAATGTATATATAAGCGGATAATAGGTTGTTACAGTGTGTTTGCGATTAGCGATTACAAAAACAAAATTTAAATTTAAAAACTTTTATCCCGTGGTTCTGTATTTCTGGGATGCCAGAAATTCAGCAACAACTGGAAGTGATTAACTATTAATGTATTAAAAATGGTCTTTGGTAGGAAGTATGAAAACTACCTTACCACTGTGACATTGAAGTTAACAGAATCTTATCAATACTGGGGATTTTTTTTTACATTTTAGTTTTGTTTTTGTAATCAAACAATTGCACAAAACCTGAAATAGGTACACTGGTAAACTGTATAATTATTCAAAACAAAGCAGTTTTAAATTAACAGTGTATAGCAAAAAAAAAATGTTGTTTATAACCTGTAAATTGTAAGTTGTACACAAGTTGCCGCAAATAATGAGAACTAAATGATTTTAATTAAATTAAACCATCAACACTTAAAACTTTGTAGCAAAATAGTCTTCGCAAATGCACCTTTTAACTTCACTGTTTTATACATCATTGTTTTGTTATTTTATACAAGGAGACCGTTCCACAAATGGAAAATTCTGTATTATTCTCCTCCAGATGCTATCGAGTTGTAAAATAGAAAGTTAAAAAAATTAGTGACCCATACAGTACTTAATTCAACGTTTACGAACCAAAATCATCAATTCTGTTCATATATACGGATCCTGGTTTGGTTGCGTTTTAAAAATTCACATTCTGTCTGACCACGCGTCTGCGCATCTTTCCTTCACTTTCAATAAATAAAGTCGAAATACTCACGTCCACTTACTTTTATATTTAAAACAAATTTTGTAACCATTTGGAGAAATACTAGCGATATGGCCGTAAAGCAGGAAAACAGCTTATGATTATGGCTAAAAAATATTACGCTTTTGTCGATTGACAAAGCATGTACAAAACCAGTTGTAACATAAGCCACATTTTCCCTTTGCAAAATTTCAAAAATTCCTGTACGAAATACTAGTATTTGAGAAAAAATCTTTAAAATAATAAAGTATTTAGCGGCGATTGGGACGTATGGGGGTACGAGGTCCGATCGAGGTTTTCTTTCTGATACTTTTCATATCAAAAAAGCTTATCAGAAAGATACTAGAATGTATTACTGCGGATACAAAGGAAAGAAAAATCCATTGGCGAATAATGTTGTTGCTGCCAACAAATTTATTAATATAAATTCCATGACATAGGATTTGCGTTGTAACTTTCTCGCATTTTAGTGTGACCTGGGATAAAACTACTGTAAATTATTAAAAACGGGTTGACTTAGACTTATAAACGCACAGATGAGATTGAATTCGTAAAAACAATCCTGTCATGATATGCTAGTAGACAGTATTCTAATTTTCACTAGCTGTGCTGTAGGTATTACCCGCAGAACTAGGAATTGCATTGCGACGCCAATGGAACCTGTTATTTTACATTTTAAGAAAATTCTATATAATTTGAGAAATTCCATAAAATAAATAACATTTTTGTGGCAAAATGAATTACATATTATATGGGAATGTTTTAAGTTGTATATTTTCCTATATAACAACGTGAGGTCATCAAGTATGAACGTGAATTTTTAAGCGACCAGGCATTGCGCGTGTTCAAAAAAGTAGTAAAATTGTGAACACATACCGAAATACCATTTTCTTTTGTTAAAATTTGATGATTTAAGATTTAATAAACAATAAAATCGTACCTTTTAGTTAACTTTCTCAAAATGTTAACAATAAGCAACGGAATAGCAATATACTATTTTCTTCACCATGAATTCCTATTTTCTAAGGATTCATTAGTAAGTAACATCTGTATTCGTTATTTTTTTCGTTTGTATTCATCCCCGCATTATTCTCAGAACATTAGATTTTAATTAATTACGTAGGAAGCTATAACGGTGATCTGCAAATAAAACGACATTGAGTTGTTTTTCATATAACCATACTTTAATTAAATTCGTATTCAAGTTTGTAATTTGTTACTATAATTTATTGTTAATAATGGTATTCGAAGATGTACATTCTTTTTATGCGTGCTTTAAACTTTGGGTCACATTCAACATTGCAAACTCTTTTATAAAAGAAACAATGTGTGTGATATAAGACAACTTACTGCGTGGGAAACACTAGTACCAATAATAATAGTTAATAGCCCATAAATGTATTCCCGTTAAAGGAAGATATCAAAGAGGAGATATGATGATAATCTGTCTAGCAGCATTAAAGATTGAGTTTTGTGTGAGTCAAGACCTCATACATGTTGTCACAGAGTTTGATACGTGTTTACAGCTAATCTAATCATGAACGATATTTTGATTGCTTTAAATACACAAGTTTTTACAACAGTAGTGAAAATTAAAATAACCAATAAAGTACTGTTAAATAGATATTAAGTACGACTCATAATTGCAAATTATGATATAAAATATAGAGGTTTGATTATACATTGTCAATGATTTGCATTTTAATATTTAAAATTTTGTCGGATAATAAAAGTCTACCAATATGCATAACGCCTTGAATGGTTTTTATTTTAAAATATATCATGTTTACAATTAAATTTCTCATTTACGGTTCCTCCTCGTAAACGACAGCATATAATTCATATGTATGACATATTAGCATTAGCACTTGTCGAATCGTCGCACGGAATTTATTCGGTATTATTGTTACCGTCTATATGGAATTATTGTGACAAATGACTAGGCATGTGCTTTTATTTTGGTTTGATATGCATAAAACATGCACTAACACTACTACAAGTCAATCTGTTTGGAAACCACCCAACATTCTTACTGCATTACATTATAGTTGTCAGAAAAAATGTTCTCTGTTCTCTAGCTTGCTCCTCTTATACAGATACATGCACCATCAACCCTTATGCTGACAATTCTATGATCAGAAGAAAGTAAGAAAATAAAAATGCTATCCATCTTCTTAGGCATCATGGCCATCATATCTAACAAGATCAATGTACTTTGCATTGGATTTTATGTAGTGGTAGCTATGATGTCACGACGGGTTTAGAAAAAAAATATTGTGAAAGCTTGTTACGAAAGTTTAGGATATCATTGTTTAAGTGGGCACAATACACTGCTTCGTTTACATTTCTTTTGCTGGTAGGAAAGAGGAATAAATTTTGGCAAAATATTTGTCGGTGTCACATTTCATATATTATACTCTGTACAAATTGAAACAAGGAAGGAGGGCTCATATCCATACAGAAAACGATTTGTTTATTTTGCGATGTGGCGTTTTGCACTGTTGTGTTTTGCTTCAAACTTTAAAAGTTATGCTTCGTTTAAGCATACATAAACTTGAATTTGAATTGAAATGCCATACCTGTTGTAAATACAGGCAAGGGGAATTTCTTGTAGTAAACCAGTGTGAGCACTCGTGTGGGGTAAAATGAAACACGATATTCTAATTTACGATGAGATGAAAATTTTAACCGTAAAAACTATAAAATATTGGAAAAAACGAATAGAGAACCATGTTATCATGTACAACGCATGTATTTTTTAAAATGAAAATATGATTTTGCTAGGATTTTATGAACTTGTATAGATTATAGATTGATGTTTCCTCAGATTCAAGCATTGTGATAGTAACCCATTATGATGTACAATGCACCCCATTTGTGAAGGATCTTCTTTCTAGCCTAGGCAAGCAGGAAAGTAGTGGGAGGGAAGAAACCATAAAAAATATTATGTTAGGCATACTGTGTACAAAGGGGTTCAACTGATCCCTTCATTAGTTGGCTTTCTGAAGCTTCCGGTTGCTGGTTGAGCTGCTCTATATTATAGCTCTTCCCTTCAAAGAACCACTTCGCCCCAAAAGCACAACAAGATTATTTGGTTCTGTAACTTTTTTAAGTAGTTTAAAATCACGATGGCTAAAATAATTGTGGTTTTAAAAGCCATTCTTACCAGAATAATTTTTAGCACGCATGGCCTAATTGCTATTTGGAGAGTAACAAAAATCAAGAGGGATCCATATTACTGGTATCTGACAGCCAGTATATTGGCATTGGGCTTTGAAGGAATTTTTACTTTGACAATTAAAAAGAATCAAGAATGGAAGTGGTTAGTGACAAATTAATCTATCTACTTGTACGAGTGTATCTTAAAAACAACGGTTACTTATATATAGTCATAAATATAATATGCAATTTCACTCCAATGTAAATTTAAAATTATCAGAAAATGTTTTTGGTTATCCCTTTCGTTGCGAAGATGTAAACTATTTTAAAATAAAGAAAACACCTATTATCATTATTTTGAAAAGTGTTGTTAGATAAGTAGCTTCAGTATTGTTTACTTTATGTTGCAGTTGAATGTTGTGGTCGTTGTTATGAACACGTGTTTAATTTAATTTCAGGTTTTGTCCAAGCGTTTTCTTCTACCTTTGCAGCGTCGTACCAGCAATATGGCTCATAGAAGTTGACAAATTTGATAAAAAACTTCAGAAAATAACTGCTGGAAAAAACGCAACAGCAGCAGCTGTCGAAGAGTTTCCGGGATTAGATGACTTGAAGAATCTTGGGGTTTGTAAAGAAACTGCTATTTTTTATATCTTTAAGATTCATATTTTTAAAAAGATGGCTGTCCTTAGGTTTGGCATATACCAAGATTGTGCAGACTATGATATTTAGTTTTGAAAATAACATGAACATGTTATAAGACATACAAGCAGCTGTAAACTTGTGATTTGTTTTTTATCATTTTATTTGAATTATTTTTTTTAAGAATTAGGGATACTGATTAGAATTTGTTTCCATTGGATTACTCCACAGTAATAGGCAGTAATACGATAATTACAATATTTTGATAACCAAGTTCCATGGTAAGGGTCAACTTCAACTGTATTTCAACTGTAAAGAGAAAATTTCATTCTTACTTGAAACTTTTTAAAAAATCATTATTTATCCCGTATATTTTCATAATTTAATTCAGCATGAAAATATCTAATTCCTTAGCCATAAATGATTTTTAAGGGAAGACATATGCATAATTTGCCCCATCAAAATTTTGAATAATGATGACGGTATCTCGTATCCCGTCAGAAACTATAAACAAGGTAAATATTAATTGAATTGTTTCGTAGATTGATGAGTTCTTGTGACCGGAATTAATGGCGCATCTGTATTAAGAAAATTTTAAAATGAAATAAAATCGCACCGCCCCGGTCTGTTAAAATTGGTGAAAGTTTGAAATAAGCATGACGTTTCTTAATGTCAAGTAATTTTTGAACTTGCAAATGCTCGGAAAAATTAGGCACCCAAATAATATTGCAGTTGTTGTAGATATTCACAAAGCTTTGTTGCTTACCTATTATGTTACATATCAATCAACGAATCATAAGGTTTCCCGAAGTTTGTAACTATTACTTCTCCCATGGTCACTATGGCTACCAGTGTAAATACATGTTACCGTACACATCGAACCCGAGTGAACCATAAGTGATATAAAGTTACTGATTTACTATGATCATGATTTACGGTATTATTACAAATTATTATGTTCCATACTCTCATAATTTTAAATTAAATTGTGTTAAACCATTTGTAATATTCATACATTAAATATATGTTTAAACAAATTATATTAACTTTTATTCAGCCAAATCAAAACATAGATACGACTACAATCCTCATGTAATATCATCATCAGCCATCAGTTTTTGCATTTGCAGAAATCACTCGCGATTTTCGTTACTTGTACGTTTAGTAATGCAACATAAATATATTTTCCCACGTAAAGCAATCAGGAAATTCAAGCACATCCTACATTTTTTTTGCATCTACATCCTTAGCTGTTCAGTAGAGTCGCACTGCAGTTTGGAAGTCTCTTTCCATCCCCCATCAATTTTAGGGCAGCATGTATCAGCGATTGAAGTCTAAACTGCTTTCTACACCAGAATGTGGAAAATACTAGATGAAAAAGACCATTTATCATGCACGATATCTAATGCATGTCAAACCTAAAAGTAGTTGACTTGCAAAGGCAAAAAGAGCAATGCTAAAATGATGGAGTCTCTAATATGTGGCGTAATAATAATGGCTACATTACTACATTATAAATTTGGCATATCGGGAGCCCAAGCGGAGGAAAGGTAGATAAAATATTTCTTCTCTTCTAAATGCAATGAGAACGAGAACAGAATGGAGAAAGTGGTTTTCAAGAGATGTCGACTTCTAGGGGTAAAAGTGTTTGGTTTATGATATGCGTTGTTCAGGGAACAAAAACGTTCGTTTCTAATCTATTACATTTGATTTGACTACATTCTGAATATACTCTCAGTCGGCTGACTATTTTATTTTCAGAGCTGACGATCTGTATATACGTAAACGAGATTTAATACGGGGTATCACCTTATTACAGCAATGGATACTTTTTTTTAGTTATATTACTGATTCTATTCATACGTTTGTTGTAGTGGCTGGACTACATTAGCAAAGAACGAACAAGATGATGGCTTTCTCCTTGAAAGTATCATAAAAATCTCACTTTGCTTTATAGTAGTGTGGTAGCGGTAGCCGCTTTACATAATATATGTAGGCTGCATGTCTCCATAGTATCACTCTGTTGGGTTGGATTGCACCAGTTGGGGTAACGTTTGCGTATGTACAAGTAAAATACCAATTTTACAGATTATCATCCCATATAATATGTACAATGACCTCACTAATGGTTTTGTATATTAAGTAAGTACCTAAACTTATGTAAAATTTACTAAACTTACAAGTACGAACACCGTGGTGATCGTTTCCCATTCCCTTCCCTGGACAGATATTTTCTTTATACTTGAAATGTGCTTGAGATGTTAATGAAGTTTAATCCAGACGTCTTTGCGAAACAAACTTCAAATTTGACATTTCATACAAATTCCAATGCAATTGTTCCTTTAGCGACAGGTATGTTTGTGCTGTTGGATGTGGAATATCATTATGGTTTTTCTTTTTCTGGCAAAATAATTGACGTACTTAATTTTCTAAACTGGTTTCCTTCTTCAATTCATTATTATCATTACTTATAAGATAATAGGCATTTGAATACGTTATCTTTTGAATTTGAATTTTTAGTGGGACGTGAGACTATCTCATTAGAGTAGACGTAACGGCCAGAATACTACTTAATTGTATATTGTATATAATTGTAGTTTTGGTTGCAAACTGTATATCACTGTCCTTTGAATGTTCGTGCTAAGGGGTTGCGCGGTTGCATTGAACCCGAAGCCCGCACACATCGTCTTCGGGCTGGCTTTACGTTTTTTATATTAGATGTTGCCTATTGTACCAAAACTCAGTGTCGGTCTCGAGTTTGTCGGGTTTAACTTCATTTAGTAGTTCGGACTCGGGTCGGGCGGCTTACCCAAGATACTCCGGTCGGGCTTCGCTCTCAAGTCTTTGTCGTTTGCAACCTTTTAAGTTCGGTCTATTAGTTGCGATTTGCGATAGCACGAAAGTCTCAATGTTACCCTTTAATTATGTCATAATATACGAATAACACGTATAACCGTTTCTGAGCGAATACATTAAATTATATAGGAATTACTGGAGAATACAAATGTTAATATGAATCTGAGATGTTCTGGTTGGTGGCAAGTTAGTGTACGGAACATAAAAATGTCTTGCTAATGACCTGTATATAATGTAAACATACCCTGTACGACTAAACCTCAGCCTCTCTAATAGCACATTTTCATTCACATTCTATCTACAAAATCGATTTTATATCGACTGGATATATAAGTACTATGAATCATAGAAAGCATTAAATCTAGGAATCACTTGTTTCTTGTAATGCGTCGTCGTTCTCATGAATAGGTAGCAATGAGCTCGTACAATGAGCTCATTAAGAGCGAGCAGCAAAAAGGTGTCAGAGTAGTCGGTGCCATTGAAAGTGAATGGATGGAGTTTGCATTCTTGCGTGGGCAGATTGTATCACAATTGTACGATACTCGTACAACCCGTATATCAAATTCTTATCAGAGGCAAAGTTGCACGTACACACTTAGCTGCTCTTAATCCGCTTTTAATAGGATCATCGACGGAAGTACCAGTAGGAAATATATGGCTTCTTTCTTCTAATAAGAAGATAGTCGATTTCTTGGCGTCCCATTCAACTTTGCACAGAGATAACGCCTTCGGAATCGCTTCCATTGTCGGACCTTCAAATAATTGAACACTTGAATGAATTTTAGTAGATAAATAATATGAAAGCAAATGGATATGCGAATTTAATTTTGTTTGTGTAGTTTGTAACACGACACTCTGGGAAGCTGGTCTTTTTAGCTTACGTTTATACATTGACGAAAAGTGTATGCTTCGTCTATGTATTTTATTCATTGGTAGACAAATGACTCAATTGGCCAATTCCCACCAGAGAGTCTCCACTTTACATGTAATGACATGTTTTTCGTAGTGTTAAGTTCGTTTCTTCCGTGGTCGTCGTCAATACTTTTTTTGAACTTATTGCATTCTTGCTTTAGAGAATCTTTCGTGGTAACCTCAAAATGTAGATACTATTTTAAATCAGTGCTGGCTAAGTTTTTTGAATAGTTCAAATTCATATTTTAATCTTTCAGTGTATATACCGTGTAGCATTCCTATGTGCACTTGACACGGTAATTTATAAATACAAAATCTGATTGTTTCGTATTCACAACTTAGGGGGAAAAGCGTGGCAGCTACTTATCCACAGATTACTGATTATTATCGTCTTTTTGTATATCGCTGCATTTTTTATGATATTTTTCAATCTTGTAGGGCAGCAGGTTTGTTAACATGTAGACTAAACATCTACAAAAATATTAAGGGTGCATCATTCTTTTAGTCCAATACATTTTTAAATAATGATAATAGTATCAATGTACGTCATTCATAAATAGGGAGCGCTGTATCACCGTAAATATCACTGCATAGCACTAATGTAGCAGTTTTTGCTCTAACAAGGTACCTCTGTAATTGATACTGAAAAAAGCATGCTTGTGGAATTCAGTGCTGGATTCTTTCGTACCACATCCATTCTTGAATATCCATCTTTATTATTATCACATTATCGCATAGTGCAACAAAAAACAGATATTTTTACGCAATTCAATACAAAAAATATAAATTTATAAGCTACGTTATAATCTTTCCTACGAAATAAGGCACTGAATATTGAACTAGTTTAATACTGAAAACACAATTCAATATTGCAAACGTTTTTGAATGTTCAAATATATATGTACATATATCCACAATCTAGTTGAAATTATATGCTTATACAAAATACAGTCGTTTTTATTTGCAAATTTAGTTGTCTGGACTGCGACTGTTACAGAGCGACACATTACATTTTAAGCTTTTATGTTGTTGGAAATTTAGTAAATCCAGTTTAGACATTTGTTTAGACGATTACCTACATACATACAATATGAGTACGTTTTTAGGAAACTTTAACAACGCGAATTCACATGTGTTTCTGTATACAAATAGTACGATACAGAAATAAATTTTTTATACTACTGTTATTATATCAATTGCAAATTTTTTTTACTCCCTTCTTTTGAAATTTTTAATTAATGTTTGTTATTTTAAAGGTGGACATCAAGGTACCCATTCAAATTGTACATACACGTCACAAAATACTTTTTTAAATATGCATGATTTACCAACATCCAACCCCAATTATCAACTACCTTATTGCTGTCACATTAACACATTAAATATCTTAATGATTTTGTTTGTAATTTCAGCTTAAAAGTATTGCGTTGTTCTCTTTAATCTAATGTGACGAAATCGTAAGCAGGAAAAGCATGCCTTCGTCATTTGTAACAATCAACTGAATGCTGTCATGGTTTATTGGTTGCTTTTGATGTATGCGTATGAAATCTTTACCTGATTCTTTGTGCATGGAAACGAATGTTTGTGACATGTTTGTAGAAATGTAATGGCTTAGACGATGGGTAACAGATAGATTCAGAGCCCGGTAGCTTGCATGTTGTAGCTCTACCTCACTTCCATTATGTAATTCCATGACTTTTATGTATACATATACACGATTCATTATCGGAAACAGGATGACAGGATCTCCGAACATCGTATCCTATGCCTTCTCATTCTATCTATTTGGTCGTGGTCCTTGCTGCAATTTACATTCGTTCTCACAGCAACCAAAGCCAGACGAACCAGACTGACTACAGAAGTGAAAGAAATGCCTAAGCTAAAAATTGTCAACGGAATCATCAAAGTCAAAGAAGTATGCTGTAACATTGACGTTTGGGCTATTTTAATTAACATCATACTTCAGGTAGAGATTATGTACTTGGCAGTTCATTCGTAATGGTTGATAAGCACGTAGATGTAAGTATATCTTTTAAAACAATTGTGTAATCATTAATTTGAGAATGACATCTTTTTTTCTCAGGATGCCCCGTTTTTAATTTTCCGGGCACTTCTCATACTATATTACAAGATTATCAATTACATGAACATATTTTTTACTTGCAAAAACACTTTGGTCATCATACTTCAGTTTTATCGCCTGTACGTTGTTCAGCAAGAAAAAAACAAGGAACTATCGAAAATACAAAAAGCAACGACTTCAAAGAATGTAGCAAATGCTGTAGAAAGAGCCGCAAGAATGGGTCCTAATAATAATGGAAAGGTGAGATTGGTGAAAAATGCTGCCGCTGCCAAGCGTACTGGAAAAGGTAAAAAGGATTAATACGATTTGTCCATAATTTAGAGTAAAAACGTGTAACATGTTGACTGTATCCAATTTAGGCCCCAGTTCAAAACAGACGCAAAACATGAATAAGTATCGGTCCCAAGACTCCATTTCTTCACAAAATACCAACCAGAGCTCTTCACGACGAGATCAGGTAAGTACTTATATTGTTAATTTTAAAGAATATTGTATATTTTCCTTTTTGTATCTATACACTACAAAAACAGTTTAGAAAAATTATTCCACATTTCTATTCTAAAGATTACATAAATATATTTAAAGTTTAAACATGGTATTTAATCATAACATTTTTGACGTTCAAATTTATTTCTTCCTCATCCCATACTACATTCCCGTTCGCGTTTGATTGTTCACAAGTTTACAACTTACAGCAAGTAACTAAATGTAGATGATTTCACAGTCATTTTCCAATGCAACGTGGTGGGTAAACGAAGGGGAGGAGAATTCGTTGCAACACTTTTCAAATTCTGCTAACAATCGTGATTTTCTCGATATACGTATGTATACTTCAGGGACACTTAATATTTTAATAGGGACTTTCCTTTAATTTACTTTTCCCTTTGGGAATATTTCTCTAGAATGGAAGGCGACGATCACTGTCCACAGGAAATTTGCCGGAGGTTGGAGAAGGCGAAACGTTTCCTGAAAGAACATACGATGACACTGAGCTTGGTATGTCTGGTACAGG
>JAHZNB010007112.1:0-23667 GCA_027744295.1 Callyntrura guangdongensis | reverse complement strand
GTTGGTTCCTTTCCTCATCTCATTGTTGCATTTTTGTGGACGACTGTTGTGGTCGTGATGGAGGTCACAGTAGAATTGCAGCTCTTTAGTAGTTTTAATAGTAAGGTGTAATATATACATATGTATATCATATTATTTTCATACTGTTTGTTATGTGCGCGTGCTTGCCGTTTAAGTTATTTTGGAGCGCTTCTTTTGGAAACATTTATTATGCATACTACAGCATAAAAATTACTGTCTCAGGCATGATCCAAAAGATTTTAAGATGCCGTCGTTCAATTAAAATCCAATGAGTACAAGAGGAATTATAGAAACGCATCTTTGTATAGAGTGTAGATTAAAGCTCCCTCGTTTGGTGTTGGAGTTTAAAGGAAAATATTGGCAACTTTACAAAGTTCAATGGAAGCAAGTAGAAGTCACATTGTGTGCGTCGTACGTGTCTCATGCAATATTCCAACTATTAGTGACACTGAGACTCTTCAGTTATCGCAACGTTAATGTTGAAAGTTTTTGCTTAATTGTTTTTGCCATATCCCGTTCCCCATAATTAGATAATTTCGGAAGGTATACATCCGTTCATAAATTTATTTTGCCGTTGCGTCAATCTGTCTTGAGCAACTTTTCGTCTTTACGATGGAAAGATGCTGGCCAACAAATGTGCCGTAACTAATCAAGTTCAAAATATTAATTACTGTTCTTACGGGGATTTTTGTTAGACACTTTACATAAACGTATAGTAGTATAGGCTATAGGCAAAGACCATATAAGTTCCAACCTAGGTTTTTGGCTTTACGCAATTGTACATTAACAAACCGACTTAATTGCAGCTATAAAGACGCAGATGAAACCTTAATATTGGTACAAGTTGATTGTATTGATAAAGACTTGATATTTTGGCTTGCCATTTGACCTAGTGTCGCTAACAAAATTTGAGCTAATTTGGATACAGTTTACTTGACCCCCCAAATGACCCCCACCCCAGGGGATTGACCAAATTTGCTGAAATTGCATTCCATAGAAGCTAGTACCCTAGAGTACCTGTGTGCCAAATTTTAACCAAATCGGCTGAAACGTGTGACCAGGATCGTGATGACAGGCAGACAAACATACGATAAAATCATGATTAAATGAAAAGTTTGTCATCTGCGTAATAAAGTAGTACTTACTCATTTGGAATGGGAAGTGCTTAGTGCACTACCAGTAAAATGCTTCCATCTTACTAGGATCATACTATTGGCGTCCTGATTGGAAGGAATGGAAGTATCAATATGTATATATTCTTTATTCTTTGTATTTTATAACACCTCCCGTTGTATTAGCATGCTTAAGGTTTTGTGGTAGGTAGACGTAAAAGATATGAAGGTCAACGAGAATAGCATTTGCATTATACCGAAAATGATTTAGGTAATGGATCATTACCTCAATCAACTTCACCCAATGCCATCGACCATTGCACAGTTTACTTTGTTTACTTTTTAGTACGTATTATTTGGAAAGGTGTCTAAACGCTAAAGACGTCATTTCACTATAAAGCCTGCCGTGGCTGTAATTTTCTAAATACGTATATTCATCGTCTATAATAACGCTAAAAAAATCAATGGCACATTATTTATACCTACTTATATCGGTATGATTAAATAAGTTTGGTTAATTATCGAGGAATAAGTCTGATGTATATTGAAATAGTTTAGTCATCTGACAATCTTATCTATAAGTACATTTTTGATTTGATCGATGATTTCACAAAAAGTATTGTACATACTGCAAAAAAAAACTACAAAAGTTTACCCAACAAGAGTACTACGGTTTCGAGTGTCAATACAAATGGTATAATAATGGTAGCCGAATAGCCTACAACGGGCATGTCATAAATACATTCACTGCTTCAATCCAATCAGAAGTGATTTTCATAAAGGAACCGAAAGCTTGAGTAAGATCGTTGCACGAATGATACTAACCTCGTGTACTTTGAACTCTTGTTATGAATGAATAATTATAAATTCCCCAAGACAAACGCCATTGGTGGTTGAACTGAAATTGAGCTCTCGCACCATAGGTTTTTGCGCACTTTAAAACTTCCCATGCATAATATTGAAAGTTGATCCACGGTTAGATTTCTATACAGCCAGAGTCCGTTCCGTATTTATTGCATATCACAGAAAACAGTGAGTTATAAAAAACATTTATGTATTTTCCAACAATTGGAATATCTACACTGAAGCGTGTCATTATTACAAGCATAATTATGAGAGACCAAGGTTATACGTGTGTTCTCTTTACATTTTTCATCATGTTACACAAACCTTTGCTCATTATGACGAGTGTCTAAACTCAACTCATCAACTCAAATTCCAACTTCCAATCTACTGCACAAGCCTTACGTAAATTATACATCAACACTGCACATCTAATACCTACTACTACTACGTATGTACATGAAAATACACAAGTTCCATAAAAATCAAATGCCATTGAAAGAATGCGTCCATCCAAAATCTTTAGGAATCATCATAATAACTTATAACCCAACATTTTGACTCCATGTACATCACCTCGGTATAAACATGTTCTATGCAAAAACAAGCATGTACCTACTTTGGTAAGATTATAAGCGTATCCACCTATGAAAACAAGCATAAAGACATATTTACGTAGAAGCTTTTCATCCACTACTAGACAGGCTTCTTGTGCTTAGACAACATAGGTTTTACTTGCCGAGGGTTTTGGAAGGAGAGCCAGTCTTCCTCCATTCAATGCCAATAGGAAGGCATACCTTGCTGTAAAGTGTTTATTTTGACCTGTGTGCTGTTCAATTTTTTTACTTGCAGAGAGGCTGCAATATTTCAGCCACAAATACAACTTCAAACTAATCCAATAAAACAAGTTTCTTGTTAATAGAGGAAGTGAGGAAAACTAGCCGAGCATATAAATATTTGCGAAGGTTTGTACGTGAATAGGTATACGGCATACGGCCTATTCATTTTTGTAGTGCGCACCAAATACTATATTGTTTTGATTCAGGTTTTTTACACGTAAATACTTAAACTGGTTTAGTCAATCAATAGTGTACTGCACTGTGGGACTTTGCGACAAAATTTTGTTAGTGTTGTTGGTGTGTTCACCTTATTACTCTATTTTTATTATGATTAAATTTGCCAAATGGAATTACTTGCGTTAAGCTGCCACCACCGCTGCTGGGAACTTTAAAAACCCTAGGAAAACCATAGCCTATATTTAGCTTAGGTAAGTAAAATTTTCTGTCTTTCTGTGTTCAGTTCAGTTTGCTAATACCACGCTGGTTACATAAGTTGTAAAATAAATACCTACAGAAACGTAGTGCAATTTGTATAATAAATAGGTAATACGATATCGTATGGGTTGCTGCGATTTTTTTATGCTGTACTGAACATTTATACCGCATTACTAGTACTCATGTTTGTCTTGTGTGTATACTTTTTTTTATCGGAGCAGAAGTGCAAGTGATATATTAGTACCGCATGCTGATAGAATAACTCTGCAATCACTGCCTGCATTATTTGCACGTTTACCTTAACACGCGTGCTGGCGTGCTGGTACTTCAACTTTAACTAAAAATAATACTAATGCAGTTGAAATTTTCTTGATGCTGCAGGCTGCAGCAATACTTCCGACGAGCGAGTTAGTAAATGTCATATTCATACCCAAAGACCAGCCTGCAGGTTCAAGAAAGCGAAAGAGATTTTTGTGCAGTTTAAAAAATCTAGCGAAACCAGACTATTTCCTATTCTGAAAATAAAATGTCTTGCTTTTTCATCGTCAACTAATAATAAACTAATTGGTGGATTGCGCAGAGCAGTTTGGTTTCTTAATATGTTTTGATAATATCAAAAGCTGAAGCTAGTCAGTGACATAGGAATCTTTATCTTAAACAGTTAGTTTCCTTTAATGTTAGATGACTTTAATTTTAAAAGATTTTAGTGTGAAGAATTAGAGAAACCGCATGTTTCAAATTAAAATTAAAAATGATGTTTGTGATATTGAAATTTACCTTTCATCATGAAAGATTCAAATGGTTATACAAAATTGTTTTGTGCTTTAGCTAACCACCCAAAGTTTGTGCAGTGCTACGCACCCGATTTATCGGAAAGAGCAAGCTCCGAAATTTGAAGTCGTAAAATATTAAGGTCGAGTTAAGACTATTTTCCCTTGTTTGTGAATTGTCTTAAGGAACCTTTAATTATGGAGGAGGAAACGGTGACCAGTCCGCCGACCAGGTCGAGTTTGTTAGGCTCCTGGGATCTCTGGTTGTATACAAGCTTCATTGCACTGCTGGCTACTGCAATCTTGTACGATAGATCTGCCAAGTTTCGTTATTACATGAAATTTGCAGTGTATGTGATGATATGTTCCACAACTGGATTATTAATGATCATACCTTCATTACTAAAGCCACGGGATGTTAAAAATGTGTTGTAAGTAAAACCTCATTAAAAATGAAAACATCACATTTTTATTTCTCATTGTCAGTGAACTTTTTATGTTAATTGTGTCATTTGATAGATATGGTGTTCCAATCGTCGTTCACATTTCAAAAATTGTCGGAATTCATTGGGAAATTACCGGAAGGGAAATATTGGCAAAGGATTTTCCTTGTGTGATTATTTGTAATCACCAGAGTGCATGGGACTTTATGCGTAATATTTTTATTTTTATTTCATAATAGCATTGTTTGTAAGATGACGAACTTTTGTAAGGGTAATGCAGCGGTAACACATTCTTAAATTCATTGTTGTTCCACTAGTGATCTGTGAATTATGGACCACCATGCAGAAGTGCGCATGTGTCGCCAAAAGGGCAATAATGTACGTATTTCCTTTTGGCTTTTCCGCATGGCTCTGCGGAACAGTTTATATCAATAGGAGCAATCCCAACGAATGCAAAACGCTAATCAGTGAAAGCGCCCAGCAAATTCAGGAAACCAAAGTAAGTGAAATCGATATCACGCACATTTCACAAGAAAAAATCTTAATCAGTGATCAGTAAAATAAAATGTCTTAATAAACAATTTCTGCAGACGAAATTATGGATTTTTCCTGAGGGAACACGATCTAAACGGGAAAATTTGTTGCCTTTCAAGAAAGGCAGTTTCCACATTGCAGTCCAGAATAAATTACCTATTGTTCCAGTGATCGTTAGCCCTTACACCTTTATTAACGATGAAAAGAAGATCTTCAACTCTGGTAAAAACTTGTTTGGTTCCCAAATTAATTTATGGCGGTTGTTTATTATTTATTATATTACTTTTCTCCCGAGTAAACTGAAGTATTTAAAAAATTATTATTTATTTCATTAGGAAAAGTGTTTGTCAGAATTATGCCTCCAATTGATACCTCTTCTGTTACATCGGATGGCGTTTCAAAACTCGCCGAAAACTGTTGGGAACTCATGAATACCGAGTTTCATAAACTTACTCAAGTTGTTCAAAAGCATGCCGGCAGTGATGCAGTACACACGTTCGCACCTGAGAAACCCGAAGCGAACAAATCAAATGTTTCCTTTCCCAACGGAGACAGGAGATCGTAGTCATACCATACCTTCTACCGTTATTATTATTATTATTATTATTGCTAACTTCATTTTAACCAGTTAATACTAAGGATAAAGTAAAGAGTGTAGATAGATGTTTATAAGTTGTTCTTGTTTCATTTGTATAGGACTATCTATATAATTTTCAAAAAAGCTATTAAACCGCAGCTGCTGTAAAATTGTATTTTTGAAAATCTAGCCGATTTTGTAACCAATTTTGTGACAGTAGCCAGATTAAATGAAACGGGAATTTGTAGCTAATAACCAAATGCACGAAAGCGTGCCTGGCTTAATTGTAGTGGCACATTCAATTTCAATAGACATGAAGCGGTGTAGCACTACAAATAAATATACTGTTGCAATTCAGCCATGGCATCGTGGTCATCTTCGAAAGAAATTATATTTTCAAAGGCCATGTGGGTAGACATCTATTTTCCCTGTGTAGTGTTTTCTTCAGTGCAATCGGGCGGGATGCCGTGACTGGAATCGACGTTTAGGATTGCAATTGTTAGAAGCATATTTATTGTGGCATGACATTATATGCAATGCAAACAATAAATTACTCTCAGTGTAATATTGTATTTAGCTTATTCACTGTAAAAAATTCCACGCAAGTACTTCTTGTTCTTGAATGAATATATTATATAGTCGATTATGTACTTAAATTTTTCACATAATCATTGTAAGTACGCGAAATGCAATGTACTAAAATGTTTTGTAGACTTTATTAGCTTTCCATAATTTTACATTTACATCTGTGTTATTTTCAAGGCCAATTTATTGAATACAAAGTAGTTTATTCTTGAATTGGTAAAATTGTTTTTGGTCAAGTGATGTAATAGATAAGATGTAATTTGACGGAATGTTCAACCTAACCTCAATAATTTTGAATAATTTGGGATTAATTGTTGCCATTATGTGTATACCTCGAGATATATATATATTGTGAAAACCCTATTTTTTCTGTTACGTCGCGTACTACTACTTACTCCGCTAATACCTAATTACAAAATGCAAGCATAAAAGCAATAGCTGGCTTGATTTACACGGAAGTGATTTAAAAAATCAAATACCTATATTCAAAATGTTTGTGCATTAAAATCCAATATGCACACCTTGAACTTCCAAAATACAGACAGCCGCATTGTGTTTCATGCTCGCATATTTAATGATAACATGTATCTCCATTTTAGAAGTTTGCAATCTAAAATGAGTTTAGAACCTTAAAATTTATTAATTTTGGTTGTCAGACCAGTATATTTAGTAAATGTTAAGTGTCCTGCATATTGTCGTTTTTTCGTTCATCCGAAGCTCATTATAGAAACTCAATAAAATTATATTTGTAAAATAATATATAGGGGACCTTTACCGTCAATCCACATAATGTGTCAAGTACATAGCAAATCTTGTAGTGGTATAGAATATGATGTGACATGAACAACCGCCACAGTGGCAGTGTTTTGCCAGTTTTGCATCGCCTAAAACTGCCTACACGGTATACGGTGCAAATAGTTTATATTATATTTTATTTTGTTGTCCTAGTCTTTATACATTATACAATACAAATCGTAATATACAAAATTAAATTGAGTTCATCCCCTAAACTAAAAATCATCTAACAACAGTGCGCGTTGAATGTTGTTGACAAAAAATCACTCCATTTTTAGAGTACTCGACGTTTCTATACTACTTTCCGTAGTTGGTAACTGCCTAAGTATCGGGATTTGTCCCCGCACGTAGAATCACGTGAGTGGAGAGTAATATTGTATTTTTTTCATTTTCCAGACACCTGGATGTAGACGATTGTAGATAAGTATTTGTTACACGATACACACTGGCGAGCTTGCAGTAGTGGTACTCATCACTAGATTTGTTTGACTTGCTCACTTATGTTTGCATTAAAATACATAGTACATACTTTGCCATACTTTTCGTGTGAAGTAAAATTTGTGTATTAAAAACGTTATTTGTACTAAACCACCTACATTATCTACACGTGTGGTCTTGTTTTGTGTTATCCAGCAGAGTTCTGGTGACCAAATGGGTTCATCATTTTCCGCCATCACAATTCACACAAAAACTTGTACACGAAATGCTATTATCCATCTGCACATTATGACAAAAATCCTGATTGAATTTTCGTTTCATCCATTCATTGTGTACTAACTAAACAGGTGGTGGTGTCGGTAGGATCATTCCGAGGCCAAAGCGAGCTAATATTGAAAGTGACATGATAAAGCTGCGGCTTACAGATATGATGACGAATTCATACTTCATACAAAATTTAGCATGTTGAAATACTTTCCTTGCCATAAACACCACATTAAAATATTTTTGTACTGACAACGAGTATGAAAATATCTCCCTAAACATAATGTTTACTACCCCCACTGCACTGCTGCTCCTTTTTCCGCTGGCCTGTTTTTGGCCCCACAGACTCAAAGCCAGAACAAGCAACACATCATCGCCTTGCAGTTGCAACACCAGCAACGGAAGAGAAGATCATTGTTCAGTTTAAACTTGTGTGTACATACAACAACCACCACCAGACCTACTCGACTTGTAAAGCAACAAGTATAAAAAGCCTGGTTTATACAAGAGCCTTTATAATGCACATGTAAAAATATCGAAATTATCTAGCAAAAAATCGAACACGAATATGTTTGCGTTGTTGTGGTTGTGGTGTAAGCTTATACTCATCATCCATCAGTGTGTAAGTATGAAGATTCTGGTAATAATGACGTCGAGGATAAGGATAAGTGTGGCATCAGCATTCACTCACTCCTAATCCTCTTTCTTTGCTAAGTTAATCTATGGCGTTGCTGCGTCCTTTCATTATTAGGCGTGCTTCCACCGCACGATATTGCGTACATGCTAATAATGTGTACTGCTATTACTCCTCTCTAGGCGGATACCTGTACATCTTTCTCGTTCAAGAGATGGTCACAGTCACAAGCTGCTGATGCACGTTTAACTTTACGGTTACAGTATCTTAGTTGTCATCGTCAAAATGCTGGTTTAGGAATAAGCGTTAACCCATTCAAGTGATTGTTATGTTGAGAGAGAATTTAAGAGTTGAACAATTTTGAACATTCATAACAGTAACATTCTGCTCTGTTCTATTCTGCGCTTTATACTACCTGCAGAAGAGAACTTGAATTTTTCAGAGCACGTAGTATGCAACACATTAAGCAAAAGACAAACAAGGATGCAAGGAACTCGTTTCTAAGACTTGGTCGAATTTGTGCAAATACAACACAACAACCATAGTAGATACATACTTACGTTCGTTTGTACTATTGACAGTTTTACCTATTTCGCTGTCTTCATTTGCACCAAAGTGAGAACGGAATGATAGCAAGGTCAGTAAAATAATGTAAATGTGAAATCCTGGTGTAAAATAAGTGGCTTATCAAATATTTTAATCTGCATTGAAAGTTTTTATTAATTTGCACAAGGTGATCCAGATCCATAAAAAGATTTCTATTTCTGGGAAGGGAAGTGTACAGCCTTACGTCTGCGGTTAATGGTACCAGTAACAGTGCAGTTAATATTTGGAGAGGTAGCTAGAGCTCTGTTGATGATCATCATCGTACGCTTCAGTAAGTGTGAGAATATTCTGGTGTGTACTATATGTTGGCTAAAATGTGACAGAGTTTGAAATTCTCCAAGCACATTAAAAGTATCCCTATTTTCCACCTAAAACCATCACTAGTAGTAGGAAAATCCGTGATATTTATAGCCGTTCAAATACTTTAAACAACGTGCCAAGAAAACATGGCTGTAATCGTTACCGTTGATAACCATCCAAATGGAAGCATTCCATCCGAGAGGTGGATCGACCTGGAATATTTCAAGACGCCCCCAGGAATGGTCAAAATAGCACAATTTGTAAGATATACGGCTGTCAATTATCACTGTATAGAATGTTTCTCATCAGAAACCATATATGCGCATATATTACTCACTAGAAACTATTTTTTCCATATTATGTTAGGTTTTGGGAATTGTACTACTCTGCATACGGACACCCATTTGGCTGTCAATAGTTGTGTACATGGGTTTCATTATTACATGTTTCTGGATCTGGATCTATTTTTTTGCGCTGCAGCAAAAATACCAAAGTTAGTACAAACATTAATTATTTGCTTTCACCTATGAATGAAAAATTTTAATTCTTGATTTTCCTTTATCTTATTTTTAATTTTCTTAGGTCCTACTCCTTGGCCTGTTTTGGTATACACATTTTTTTCCAAACTCTTGACACAATTTGCGATGAGGTAAATATTACTTTACCCCATTTTATTGTAACAACTGTCATTTATTTTTATACAGGAATTTTACTACACAGCTGGAGCTACGTTTGCGTATCTAATTACTTCCCTGTTAACATTCTTTTTCATTTACTTCTCAGCTGCAGTAAGTTAACGCGTTAAAATAAAGCCGCAGTGGTCACTGCGGTTTTCCTCCCTCTTTAACACTCGATTTTAAGAAAGCACTTTTGCGCTAACCTACATCCTATTTGTCACTTGTTTGTTTAGATTTTCGGAATACTGAATACTGCAGCATACGCCGCGGGGACCTTTTTTCTCACGAAAGATTTTAAACAATGGAAATCTCAAACCGCCGGAATACATGGCGAGGGTCCCTAATTTTGCGGGAAATCATTTTACTATGATTAAGTAGATCCGTAGTTCTTTGAAAAGTCGAGATCGCGGATGATGACATTTACCGTGGAGGATACAAAATGCTGCAAGAAATTAGATGCGGAATAATATATTGTAACGAAAGCAATCAAATTGACTGATTTATTAATCTTTATTATATGACAACGTTTGAATAACGTAACCAAAAGTTTAACGGTAAAGGTGAACATCTTTTCATTTAACAACTTTAAAATATTATGGCATTTAATTTTAAAAGAGGACCAATTTTTATTACTTTTTTAGCCGTGCAATAAAATATTGTGTTACTATTTGTCTGTCGTGTTTGCAATGGTGGAATAACTGGAATAGTTTTAAAAGTGCATTTCCAGATACAAACTCCTGCATGTAACGTAGGGTTGCCAATTTTAGTCATGTAATTAAAACGTACTAATCAAACTTTATTGATTTTTAAACTGTTAGGGTATTTATGCAAATGAGCAATAAAACGTCAGGTTGTACACGAACAAATGGTCTTGTTTCTTGTGATGATTAGCAGCTTCATTGCATAAAATCTGTTAGAAATGTGTTGTAGAGTTTATCTCGTTAACCTTAACTTATACCTGTGTCTAATCATGTACTTAACATTAACCCTTCCCTGTATCGAAATATTTTATTAGTCTCTCGTACTAGATAAAGTTAGTTTCATTGTCCCCGGCGTTTTTTACTGATATTCTTGGATATTTATTAATATATATAGTAAAACTTTGTACTTACCATTAAATAAAAACGATGAACAATATTTGTGTTAAAATGCATTTTTTGTAACAATAATTATTATATATACAATATTTATATCACATTTTATAAATATATGGCCAGCTTAATACCCAAAAACGTTATCATCATGTTGGTAAAATATTTTTTTTTTAATTAAAAATGTAAAACAGACGGGGTAAGCTCAAACGGGTTTCCTACGCTTAACTTGCCAGTTTTTATGTCATAATTGCTGTCAGTGTAATGACTGCCGGATTTTTTGTCTCCAACTAAATCGCTAGCCTCAGCAAAATGATAAAGCTTCAAGTCACTTCCCAGGAGACGCGTCACACTTTCGTCAGGGCTTCTCGTAGTCAAATGTCCTAAGTTTTGAAAAATCATGAGAGCTTGACGTCCAGGTATTCCCCTTGAACTGCCCGGAGCAGTCCGAAAATTTAACAAGAATACATCCGGGGGAAATTCCTTTGTAAACAAAGAAAATGGAGCACCTTGCGTTTGTCCGTTGTGGGAAGGTCGTTGGTGTTGGTAGTCATAAACAAATTGGGAGGGTTGATGGTTTAGAAACTTGGAAGCTCTCTGCGCGGTTTGCGTGGGTAGCCAGTTTTGATAGTTTTCATTAGTTTGGCTTGGTAGTGGTTCCAGCAGCAAAATGTAATTTGAGACCATATCTTCTGGATCGTTCACTCCCTCGTCCATACCGCGAGCATCATCGTACGGCATTCTTCTATCGTATATAGTCTCAAGATGCCCCGATTTGAGAGAAGTGAATCCGTGAGCTCGGTCGATAAGCACCGAGAAACGTCGTCTTGAATATGGGTCTTGTATGTAAGCATAATTTACGGCGGGGTACAGATTTCCCTCGTATGGTAAACGAGAGACTCTCATTCGTTTTTCTGGTCCAAGTCCATTATCAGTGTAAAACACGGGCTCTTCCAAGTTATTATAGTTGTTCTGTTGGGTTGTATCCAAGTCGGACTCAAAACTCATAAAGAACTCCCCATGGTTTTCTCCAGTGCTGGCTGGCTTCACCGAATTTGTTAAATATACTGCAGACAACGCCTCCGGATACCCTTGCTGTAAAAGATAGGTGGACACCATCACCTCCTTGCAGATCATTGTAACTTCTTGAATTACTGGACCGGATACAATGTATAGTTGTGAACTATTGTCGTTCTTGCACTTCTCTGTGATCTGCACAAACGTAGTGAAAATAGTGTTTTAATATGACTATAAAGCGTTAGAGAGATAAAATGTTTACTTGAAACATGAACTCGATTCAGGTCACTTACATCATCATGATATTCTGTCCTTGGACGAGACAGATAGGCCCCAGAGCCGAAACTTGTTTCATATTTTCCTAAGGAGACCTTGATTGTGGACACAATCTGATCCAGCTTACGATTAATTTTTCTCAACAAACCATTTGAAGAGTCAATGATTACTTCCACTTGGTTATTTTTCAAAGATATAAAAGGGTACTGCAAAGATATGGAAATGCCGATAGTCATTATTCAAACTTAATCATAGTATGTGTATCAGTGTACATAACGAAGCAGGTGAGATGACTAATGATAAACGAAAACCTCTTACATCTATTTTGTCGACTTGATACGGACAGTTTTTGCATTGGATCGCTGCTGGAACTGCCATGTTATAGCGAGCATCTTCAGGCACAGCATACTTGTTTCTGTTTGTCTGTACCATCCTAATTTCATACGTGGTGAGGGCAAGTGGTGGTAAGTATGCCATGAATACAATCTCATAATACCCCGCAAAAATGCCAGGTTCATCCTGGTCTGTCACTCCGATTTTAGGATTCACCTGCAAGATGCATAACATTATAATAACAGTAGAAAATATATTTGGGCATGACAATCCATAAGTATACGATGTAAAGATATTAGAGCGTGATTACCTGAGCTGTTATTTGTTCTCCCGAAGGCCCAAAAACTACAACATTTGTCGTATCAACGAGAACACGAACGAGGTGGGATTTGCTCCAGCCTATGCTATTAAATAGTACAATTTTCTTGGCGACATTATAATCCGTGAATTTGACAGGCACTTGATCGGCCAAATTGACAAAGCTGTCTCCAATGTAATTTAATTTGGTAGGCCGTTGTCTTTGTAGTAGTATCTTCACGCACGCACTTTGTATATATTCAGAAAATCGAATAGCGTCAAATAGCTTTTTAGCGTAGTCAATCATGGTGGGCCTAGGAGAAGTGCCAGTTATACCATCATGATGTTGGAATAGTGCTAACCAACGTCTGGCTTGAACGAGATAGTTAAAACTTTTACCAAGTTCCTAAACAAGTGGAAAAATTTGATTATATTTTTGTACTTTGAAAATAAATACGCAGTACACGCACGTCATGTTATCTTTCAATTCCACCATAAATTGTGTGCTTACTTGTTCCTCTGCAGTGAGGTTGTACTGCCGCAAATAATTCAGAGTAAATGTGAAAAGGATTTCGGCTTTACGAAGTTCATCTTCAGTTTCACGTGACAACTTTTTCCAAAACGGCCTTGTTCCAAAGTAACCAGTCCAGTATGCGGGCGGGTACGGGAAGAACACATCAGAATAAGGAAAAAAATCCCCGTGAAATTTTGGGAGTGGAACATTTGTGTTTTTCACGCTCTGTCACAAACAGTACAAAATATTTATTTCAATTACTGTTGCTTTCTTTGCCATTTCTAAACTAAATCTAGACCACTAAAAAAATTAAAACATGGTACCTGAAAATATTGTGACAAAGTCCCAAATTGAATTTTGGCATTGTACCGTTGAGGATTGTTATTGATAAATTGAAAAAGTGCTTGGTAATTTTTATACTGTTGGTCCCATTCAATAGGGTCGTCAAACTCGAAATCATTTCCAAGTCCAGTCACCACAACATTGTGTCTCGTTAATGAAGCTGTCCTGCGATACTGTCCCATGAGTCTGTCGGCCAACTCCAAGATATTTTGACTTGACACAGGCTTCATGTACATTAAATGTTCTTCATTACTGCGACCTGCTCACGGAACAATATGCGTTAACAAAACATTTGTACTTTTTACACTTGCACATTACAACCGCATCACTCGTACGCATAAAATAAACATTGATAAACCACTTAAAAGTAATTTTATACCTGGTATATTGCGAAAATTAAATCGCATGCATTCTTCCGGTGTTGGGCCGCAAGAATGCTTCGTAGGATATAAATCATACGGTGCATTTAAGCAATGTATTATGTGCTGTCCACTCGAATCCCATCTTTGTTTCCACATGAAGTCTCCATACTTGTGTTCCGCTAACCAATGTTTCATTGCATAATGCAAACGCTGAATTAGAATGACGGTAAAAATCACTGTAAATGGTTACAGAAGTCAAAGCATAGCAAAGTAACCAATTCTTTTTCTTTACCTGAATCATCATTCCTTCTAGACCAGAGCTCTTCAACAAATATGGCATTACTGATCCGTGTCCAAATGGGTCAATGGACCACGCTGCTTTCGGTTTGTAGTTTAAATTCCGCTTTAGCCAGGTTTGACCTTCGATAAGTTGATGAGTAAGAGCAAATATTGATGGACTTGCTTCGTCTGGCATAACCCATCCTATACAAACAAAGAAATTTTTTATCGATCCTCCTACATGCTGAATAAGTAGCTGCTGTTATCACTTTGTTTTGATTAATATGCAAAGGCACAACAAATACTTGAATATGAGGAAGCTGGCAGGTTGAGCGAGTGTAACAAGTTTGATCCTTTAAATATCTATCCTCAAAGTCAAAATCTCTAGATTTCCAGAATAGTTTAAATTTGGTCCAGTTTGCCTGTAAAAAATACAATGAATTCATAGATAGATTCTGTTCAAGATATATCTATAGTATGTAATAAGAAGAGTACCTGAAAATTCAACGTCTGATAAATTTCAGTAGAGTCAAAATCCGGAAGCGGTTTACTCGTGGGTTTATATTCGTAAGCCCCATTTTCCGGGTGAAAACGTTCCCGGTGACCACTGCTTCTGGTTATGGCTTCGGTCAGACTGCATAGTATTAAAATTTGTAGTAACACGACGTACGCGAGGTGGTATATTTTTTTCATGGCACCGGTAATGGTTTCATTTAAAAAAATTCCTCCTTGTTTTATATAGTCGCCAGTGAACACCAATTAAAAATAAAATAGGTTCATTCCACGGACCGGAAAATTGTATACCTATTTCATGTATTTCACTTCAAAATGAAAAAGAGCGTAATTTCTAAATGCTAATGAGACTGACCAATGCTGATAATGCCAAATGTATGCACTTTTACAAGCCACTCAACTATGCAAATAATGTGCAAAAATGGGCTATCAACCACAACACCACAATGACACGGGTATGTTGTCAAAGTTTAAAAAAATCATAGATCCGGCTTTTCACTGATTCTGTTACACGAACAAGTAGGTAATGAACCTTAACGTCTGTCTTCTGCAAGTATCAAGCAGCTTTAGCTCTAAAAGAGGCGACACAGGACCGGGATACAACAAGCTCATAAGTACAACGTTTCAACGATATACTTGGATTTTGTTAACTTTTAATGAACAGACTACAGACATATTATATATCACACTGCAGAGCAGAAACAAACTGCACGTGAAATGCTGTTATGATTTCATTATACCAGCAATTCCACTTGAGCTGAGGGGTAAAAATCCATTTGTTTGTGTCTCAACCCGTGTACTCGTAAATGAAGTGCCCAAGGGAGTGGAGTTTTTGTGTCGTCCTCTCAAGAAATATTTAATCGACTCGAGGCACAAAAGGGCTAATTTTGTAATACATACATAAAAGGATTTGGACAAATATGTATTCTCTCATAACTCTTTTAACTAAGGTATCATCGCTCTATCCATATAACCGTAATCTATTTGAGTCTGAGGAATTACTGAACCTAATAATAATGCAGCACAGTATAAATCTATATAATACGCCATTACTTGTTCTTAACACTACAGCCGAAGGATACATTTGTCCGTCTGTCTGAAAGCGTCACTGTATCGTAGTGTAATGTTGTTTGTGCGTCTAAATATATGTCAACCTCATAGTCTCTTTTGAATTTCTCTCATGCAACTTCCTCTTTTTCATTTTTCAATATTTATAAATAAATTATCAACCAGTTCTACCACAGCTGCTTCCACCAATCAATCCGCACTAGATAAATACCAATTGGGATTTATTATTAGTGAAAAAATTTCTCGCATAATATTTTTAGATCTTTGTGTTGTTGCGTTTTGTCCTATTTTTGAGTCATCCTATTAGTATAATATATTATGTTTCTCTTGAAATAATAATATCCCCACGTTGGTCACGGTAATATGTATCATCATTATAAGGTACATACATGCATTTTTATACACGTACGTTATGCATTTTCTTCCTACGTGCGATGCATTTGATTAGTAGTCATATGCGGTCGTAGGTTGGTTTTCAATAAACTAAAAATCTTTAAAAAGCGTTAATATGTGGGTTGATAATTGGCATGAGCAGAAGTCGGCAACAGCCTCACGATGACAGTCACATTCACCCCTGCTAGACCAAATAACCATAAATCTGTCTCTTTGGTATGCTCACTTTTTAAAAAAATCTTGAAGATACGAGTAAGTGATAACAACGCAACAACCTTTTACAACAAGCTGTAATAGTATGTAGTGCGTTGTCTTTGTGTAGTGCAAATGCATGCCTGCGTGCGTATAGGTATCGGGGTCTTTGTTTAAAACTTCCGTTGCACTACGATTCTTTTTAGAGTATTTCTTAGGAGAGCCAATAAAAGTCGTAAAAGGAAGCGGCTGTATGGAAAAACAATTAAATCATTTTCCCACGATGTTTTGCTTACGTTGTAACAATGCACATAGAGCATAAAGTAAATGGCACTTTATTATTAATTGTAATATAAAAGCATGCATGATGCATATTGTAATGATGCTTCATTTGAAGAAACAGAATGTGAACAAAAATTTTCAATGTTTGATATCTAGAATATTTTCGTACTGAGTTTTAGCAGCTTTAAACTATGTATAATGTACCATTTCGTAGAAGCAGGAAGAAGTTATACTGGGTTATAATAAGACGTTGTTGATCGCCTTGTTTTCAGGAAGTTCTTCTTGCAGTTTTATGTTTCTTACAATGTATACTATCGTATGGTTCCCGTACAAAATTGGAGCATGCGTAAGTTACCTTAATTAAAACATCTTAAGAGTCAATTAATATTGCAACAGAATATTATGTTGTGCTACAAGAGTGCTGGTTTGTTTGCGTTTATTGTTGGTACCATACGCACACTATGATTTACCATTTTCTAATGCACTGTTGATTCGTGATGATAATAGCTTTTTAGCAGTTGCATGTCAATGAAAGTACATTTTAATGATTTTATTGATACTGGGCATGTCGAAGCGAAGAACGAGCGGACGAATTAAAATGTGCAATATATAAGTTTTGTATGTATATGATTATTTAAATACATATACTGCTGTTGTTTAATTAAGCCCTTTAGGATGGTTGAATTGGCCGTACATTGCTTCAGATGACTTGACTTCATTTCATACGCCGTAGGAAAAACTTTCCTTTTATGCCCAGCATCTCAACAACTGCATACTGACACGACTAGTTATCATTTTAATTGTTCCAGATTTTCAGTTTGTCAACAGATCATATTTAAATTACACTTCAATGTATATCAAGTTGCTAAAAAGCGTGATTATCTCAATCAATATAATAACATTTAGTGTTACTTTGTGTTTGAAAAGACGGTAACATAAAACTGTCAGTTTTAATTTTTGCACCATTGCTCCAAATTATTTTTACTGCAAACCAAACAGCTCATAGCAGTCCGCTGGTATACTTACGCAATGACCATTGACAAATCACGGCAATATACCTTGTAATAAAGTTATAAAAACAACGCTTGTTGACCACGTCAATTAGACTTGAAATTATACTTTTTAAACTTTGTTTACTGCGTACAAGCGTACATAAACGTCGTAATACAATGTATATGCGTTTCATATTTTTTTGTACCAATTTCGACCAAACAGTCGGTGGCCGGTGGGTGGTGTGCGTACTGCTTTAGATTATAATCCTTCAACTTTCAATCAAACACCTCCTTAGGAATTACAAAAATAGCCGGGAACTCTATTTTTTGGTTAAGAATGTCAATGTCATGTCATCATGTATGTCAAGTATGTATATAAAATGTCAAAAATTGGAGAATAGCGATGTTAACCAGGAAAACTCAGGTTCATTAGATAATGCTAAAAACGAAAACACTTGTTTCATTTTTGTCAACTTATTTGTCAGAACTCAGGTCAATAAATAGAATTTTTCTTTCTACTTATTCGTAGATATGTTTTGCGGTTCAGCGCCATATAACCTGCATTAATACACATCGGATGATTTTATAAGTGATACATAGTAAGACTTGCATGGTAGTTGCTCATCTTCTCGATTTCGTCATGCTATACCTACCTACCGTTAAATAGTTGAAACAAATCAACTTTCTCGCTAGCGCATCAGACAAGGCATAAACCATGAAAATTGGAAATGTTTGAGGCGTACAACAAATAATTTTTCATTTTGCCACCAACAGACCTTTCTGCACATTGTTCACCCTAATAATTTTTTTCGGACATGCTAATGACCAAGCAGCTTCTGCGAAAAAAAGATTTGCGAAGATTTTATGGTGGATAAACAATCGCATGTCATTGTCTCATTTTCGTCATTAAGCAAGTGATTGACATAGTTTTACTTTGCTGTGTCTACAGCCCTGCTGCTATTAATAATTCTCTCATGAAAATTATTTCAAATCTGAGTTTTGTTTCACAAATATTAAGTGCCTTTTATGTAGGTATGAATTTTAATGGGCTACAATAGCACTTGAGATGTTTCATGCTCTAAAATTTATAAATTATATTTAATCCATGTTTCATGTAGTATAGTTGAGAGATAGGCACACGGATTTTTCCCCCTCGTAAAATAAAGTTGACTAATAAAGATGTAGAACTAATAAAACATCTCTAATACAGGATGGATTACCATTAAAGTGTCTGCCAGTCGTGTAGTAAACACGCTGAAACACTTTCCCAACGCATAAGCTAACTACCGTTATAGAAAAAGAACCAAATTTTTTTACAGTTACTAGCATTGTCCGAAAAACATTCATCAAAGGTAGCATTTTGGTTGAGATTTTGTCGTTTAGAGACAGCAAGAAAAGGATGAGGTCGACTGCGGTCCTGCTGCGCGGTGAACGGGTTTAAAAGTAATGGTAGCACACATTAAGCACAATCAAAATCCCATTTTGTACAATTTACGAACTGTGCTAATTTCAGGAGAGACTTCATGCTACATGAGTACAACATCTGATACATGAAACCTCATGCCACGTACCCTTTTCCACGTAATGTTTGACACCCATAAAAAATCATGGGTTTTTTGTGCGCCGACTCGGTTGAAGTGCCATTGTTTTTCAGTCGTCAACAAACTTTAAGTGCAAATCATGATCGCCGTGACCATGTACATTGTACAAAAACGCATCTTTATCCCTCAGTTGTCGGTTTAATGGTGATAATATATTATTATGATTTTGCAAATGAGGTAGCATTGTTTGTTTTTACAATGGGCGTAACCATCATAAGTAATTTACAACTCGACATAGTCGTTGGTCTGTGAGTTATTATTGGCAATACTGCAAAGAAAGATGTGTTGACACGATCTCATTTTTCTTCGAAAATATGGTTTAATTTATCAAAAAAAAAAAAAAAAATTAAACCAGCCAATAAAACTTCATTAATCATTCCTACAACAACATGTCCTAATCTAATCATTTGACGATGACCCTGCTGTGTGGGTTTTTCCATTTGTCTATTCACATTGTGGAACGGATTGTTCTGACTGAGAGATAACCGGGCGGATCTATATTGTTTATTCTTTCAAGGTTTCAAGCAAATATTGAGGCGGTTTAATAAATATATGTAAATGATTTTAACAAAAATATATTGTTTTAGGTTATGAAAAAATTGTGCTATGAAGGACAGTAATAAAGTACCTATACGTAACAATACACTTCGTATTTACTGCATATCAATACAAAGTGATGCTTACCAACAGCACGTGCCGTAGCAGGTTCCAGTAGCTCTTGTAATAGACTATCAACATACCAACATCCTTTAGTTTTACTTATTGTTGAAATTTAGTTTAAGAAAAATCGAAGACCCAAATAATATTCTTTACAACAGGAAAGAGGAAAGTCAAAGATAGCATGCAGATGGATGAATCGTATAATAATCTGCATTATTTGAATCGTCTTGAATTTTACGACGGTTTGTGAAGAAGTGTAAAAAATTTAAATGCCATAAATATTATTTTAAACGGTCTAATATGAACTGTGCTATACACGAGATGCAAGCAGTACCAAGGTTTTGAAAATAAAAAACATCAACAGAGATTCAGTTAGAGATTATAATGTTAGCGCTGCTCACAAATTCAGTTCTAATTTTTTTAGTCATGCGCTGCTTAACAATCAGTTGGAAATCTAGGGTCAAGAAAACTACTTATTCGGGTTAAGAAAATGGCTTTTTCGCGAATAAAAATAAATGGCAGGTGTATTATCACAGCTTGACTTGACATACAAGTTCACCCAGCACTAATGTAATTAGTTGGGCATGGCAATGGGGATTTAATACATACTATTAGCTGAAACATTTGTATGAGTTCAAAAGATGTTATTAAGTTGGCTTTAGTTGATGGCATATCATTTTCGATAAAAGTAGGAAGTTTATAGTCATCAGGCGAACCTCTTCTTTGTCATAATTTCAGCAGTAACAAAAGTAGGCACACGTGCATTGAACACGATTATGATCGTTACTAAATAATCTAGCATCTTAATGAAATCATCTTATTTCACGCTACAATATTTTTCGAAATGAGGCATAGTACTGCTATATAATATAATTAACTTTTCGTATTAAAGTTGTAATCAATTTATGCATCATGTGGTATTCACATACAAAGAGTGCATTCATAACAATCCGTACTCTGTACATCAAGGAAAATGAAAATCTGTGCATCTTTCTATGTAACGATTGCACGCAAATCTTAATCCAAACAGCCATTTTTATTATTGTGACCTTTTAATTTGTTTTCTTATGAGTAAGTGAATAAGACTTTGTCATTTAAAATGTAAGTTTTTAGCGTAGAATGATTTACGCACAAAGAAATCCCACATTGTCAACAACAATAAGTGTGGACCATACTTTACAAGAGATAAATGCTGCCCAAATGAAAAGTTGTCCGTTTGTGAACAAAATTATGTATATCTGTTGCGCATGCACATGATCAAAATTTTGCACTGTAAAATAATTTTTCTCTTTTCTTAGATTTTATTGCGGTAACTCCGTACCTATGTAAAACAACAAATCAGCACATTTTAAAAATACACACTTACTGGTGCTACTGCTCACTTTAGGTTATCGATTTAGGTTAAAATTGCTGAACAATACAAAGTAAATTTCACCATTGGGAAGCACCCTGTCAAAACAACAAAGTATCGACATTTGAAATTGGTACCAAATTGAACTTTGGTCGACATTGCCTAAATTTTGAAAACATTTTCAGCTTTTCACGACTTTCTCTTTAAAAATCCAATTTATTTCAAAAGAACAAAGTAACGGTACCGTATTCTCAATTTTCAATTGCTAAGTACGATCCTATAAAACCAAATAATAAGAATAATAATAAAAATGACTTGACACTTTTTGGTTATTTCCTGCATGTCAGTTTGGCGCTGGCATAGGCGAAAGCTAATTAAAATCGTGGTGGTAAAATAGTTTCATTTTATGGCCCTGTCAGAGATCAGTGTATATTCACCACGCTCGCTCCCGTTTCTCTTTGTTCAGTGTTGATGAAGGGACGCGTAATACGCGTCGCGTATTATGCTCTTTTCACTAAAAAGAGTTGATGAAAAACCTTTAGATGTTTTTGGATGTGCGCAGTTAATTTGCTCAGTGCGTTTGTTGATACCATCATAGCATTGCGTTTCACGTTTCATTTTGAACCTGCTGCGAAGCCAACCCTGACAATGTCGAGCGAGACATAAGAATCACAGAAGAAAAAGGACACCGTTCTTTCCGCATAATATACGCTTGCTTCTACTTACTGCCTACTTATATATTGTTTGATATTTTGTATTTTTTTTGAAAGCTGTGCATTTGAAACAATTATTCCTAATTTATACACTAGGTAAAATGCTCCGTTTTATCAGTGCTTCGTCATCGTCACACAAATCAAGAACAAGCGTTTTCAATGTGTACCATATATGCATCTTCACAACTTCCTTGACGTCAGTTCTCTTACCGCTTTCAAGTGAAGGTGTCCTGGTCTAGGTGATAATCGTGGGTTCCCAAAAGGGATTTGGTTTGGATGTAAAGTAGACAAACTTTTTGAGAAAAAAAAAAACGAAACTGCTGACTGGCTTTTGTTAGTTTTAAATGTGCAATTTAGGGATGTGACGTGGGTTAGGGTGAAGTGCAACATTTCGTACAAATTCATTGTAGATTAAAGTAAAAAAAATTAACTTTTATTTAAAAAACATTTGACATAATTAAATTGTGTTTTAACGTTGTTTGAGATTCTACTTATCAAAAGCATAGTTGGTTTTAGTTTTTTTGTGGAGAAAATGGCTCCTAATTACTCAAAGTCCATAGGTAACGGTTTCATTTCGGTTGATACGTTCATCCATGATACTATAGGTTTATTAAATTGGTTGTAAATATCGGCGTGAAACTGTGTTGTTTTAGGAACTTCGATGAGCTGTGAAGAGTGTTGGATAACAATGGCAGAGGATGATAACGGTGCAATTCAAGCGTTAGTTTTAGCAAAAATGATGCGGCGAGTTGCCACTACCCGGAAAATTGCTGTTGTCGTATGTGATGATGTGTCTGACATTTACAGGTATTATTTACAATCAACGCATAAATCTTAGAAAATACGGAATCTGGCTGGGAGTCTTATAAATTTAGAAATCATTACGTTAACAATATTTTTGTTTAGGACAAAATTGCAATGCACCTTTGATCAATGCATTAAACTTTGTTTACCACATGAGCGGAACGGGGTGCCCTTACGGTTTTACGTAAAGATCTTCTGTTGGAGTATACCTTTTGTTAAAAAATCTGTTTTTCTGGATTCCAATACAATGGTATAACATAAAATAGGCATTTAAGTGTTATTTTATTTTTCAGACTTTAGGAACAATATATGTAAAATTATATATAAATTCAATTTATGGTTCGCCATTCATGTTTATGTTTACTTAGGTTCTCACTAACTGTGACGAATTATTTGACTACCCTGGAACAGCTGCCGTTTTCGACAAGTCTGATATTTTGGAGACGTCTGTTTTTGTTTTTGAGCCATCGTACGATGATTATTCGGATTTGTGCAATTGGATACGATCTGGAAAAGTGCATAATGGTAGTTTCATGTCTTACATTACCCCAGATGGTTATATAGTGTTGTTATACAGCAATGAGAATTTGAGAATACTACTATGCTAGCATGATCATCAGGGCTGCTAAATTTAGGCACTTAAAATCGTGATTTAGGCAAGCCATTAAGCAGCGAAAATCGCCAAAATAGGCAATGAAAAGGCAATTAAATTTA
>JAHZNB010007110.1:0-12837 GCA_027744295.1 Callyntrura guangdongensis | reverse complement strand
TACACTTATACGAGGAGTCGTTCATGCGTTACGTTACGTACGTACATACCTCTATTAACAATTTGTGACACAGGTGTGACATAGGTGGGTACCTACAACGGTGAGTTTGGTCAAACCTGAATGGTAAGATGGATATTAAATAAAAAAGTACACCATCTGAAAGAATTTTTCTATAAAATCATAAAATATTCTTAAATTTCTCAAAATATGAATAGTGTATGTTTTTATGTCCTTAAGATCCAACATATGGAAAATATGCGTTTAAAAGTGTGACTTAAAGTGCTCACTTTTTCACATACTGAAGCTCATTTAAATCTTGAACACTATGTGGAATATGATAAATCATGAAAAAGGCTGCCCTGGTCATGAGTCATAACTATCCATAATGTATCTGTGCGCCAAATTTCAGCCATATGTATGTTGAATTTTGGGTGACCCCAAAAACGCCCATCTTGAAACTCATTCGTGCCATTGTCAGTAGACCAACCCTATTGATTGGGAAAAACAGAATTTCAAAATTCCTTTTCCTTCAAAAGATATCGTGCCCACATACGAAGGTACGAACACGATGGAGGAATCTTATAATCTCAGAGGCTGGTCATAACGAAGTAGGGGAAAAGAACTGTATTTTTGTCAAATGTAATGTCCAGAAAAATGTTAGATAACAGAGGTCAAAGCCTATTGGATAACGGAAGATTCAATTTTTCAACATACTATAATGTGGTTCATGCATGCCAAATTTCGCTGGATTGGTTAATCTCTAGATATTAGGTTCAGTTATGCATTGCAGTTTATAATTTCAAAATTCCTTCTTTCTTTAAGATTCATTCTGCATTCGGCCGGCTGAACATTAGTAAACACAATTAAATCTACCAACGTATATTCATACTTTCAGATAGTAAATAAGTACAACTTCTGAAGTAGCTGGAAGGACGCTCTGTATTTTTTATCAACATCACTAACCCAATACATGTGACATAATATAAGAATCCATAGTATGACAATACTTATTAACCCACTACTAATTCTAGCCTCCGAGAACACTGGCAGATAAAAACGATATGAAGTCATTACTTGACGAAATACTTGCACCTACGAAATAACGAATGAGTGAACAGAAAAACCTGCGTTCTAGAACAGAAGTAAATTTCAACGTGTATCATACTGCCCCGATCATCAACGAATTTGGTTAGCTGAATTTATCATTGCATAAATTCTACTTATGTTGCAATGGGGTTGGTGGATGGATGTACACGGTTGGAAAGCTGGACCAGGTGCAAATACAAATAGATGCCACTGCCAGTCTTGTGAGGCATGTACATATGCATGCCTATGTGCACACTGCACAGGCACAATTTTGCTGTAAGCGTCTCCAAAATTGTACGGTTTACCCCCAAAGAATTTTGGACAAATTGGACAATTTATTGTTTTAGCAGAAGATTATTGCATAATTTTAATTTCATTCTCTGAAATTATCTTAAGATTGCTGAAACATTAATCAGTATATAGTGTTGATGTAGAATAACATACTACGTTGCTGATATAAATAATTTCTTATTACTTTGTTTATTTTAAACTGGAACTGACAAAACTTGATAAAACATGGGACAAGATGCGGTTGCGTCAACGTCAACTTTAATGTGAAACCAAGCAGGGATAAATGTATAGAAGAAATGTGCCGAGACATGACGAAGCAGGGAAAAGTCTTGTTGTAATGTAACGCACTAAAACCTTTAAAAAGAAATTGTAGCAACTAAAATGTTTCTTATAACTTGATATAGATGCATTTTACGTTAATTTTGTTTTTTCCTAACGGAACATGCAATAAATTTTACATACTACATGTACGCAATAAAATATGTGATGATTCCACTACATCACCGCCTTTTCGTTGAAAATAATACAGAATATAAAGATAGGAATTGGTCCCATGCACATTCATCAGGTCAATTGTAGCTGGCCTTGTACTAAATTTGAAGATAATCCAACAACGTCTATCAAAAATTTATCCCTGTTTTTACAGATGGACAAACACAAACAATTTCATAAAGTAGTTTTCATATTCATATTCCATGTCCTTATTTTAGTACCTAATACATGAATAATTACACGGTTAAATCACCAGCTTTGAGCATTCGTACATTAAAAATTAGAATAAAATTCAATGAAATGGCAACTCACAACCAACTAATACTCCAATGATAACTGACTCCATCCCACTTATGCAATGCAAATCATTTTGAGATTGAAGACATTCGCAGGATTGACTGTAGTACACAAATTTTGGTATTCGTGTTGAAGTTTTCTTGAACTATTAACAGAATAGGCAAAACTACTTTCCAAAAGATGTTGTTTGCTCTTCAGTTTCAAATGAAGCATAATCAACAAATCTCGCGCCAAATATGGTAACTATCAGTTTACCGATTGCCTTATATAAATATACCCGTAAATTATATCATCATGACGAAGTTCACTTTCAACTTTTGTACCTAAATATGGTGCTTCTACTCTGATATTTCTGTGGCTGCTGTTTTGTCAACATCTTGACGATCATAATGCCAAATTTAAGAAAGAAAAACTACCAACTTGTCGGTAGTTTCTTGCATTCCATTGGGAAAAGATATGTATAATATTATTATTAAAAACAGTCGTTCGTTTCTACTTGAAAAAAAAAACTTTGCAGCGGCAGCAAAAACTTACATAAAACTATATCAAGTACTACAATTTAGTAGTGATCGTGGCATATAGGTTGCAAGACTACACGAAGAATAGGACACATAACATGCAAAAAAAGCGAACAGCCTCGTCCAAAGACAGGGTAGAAGTGATAAAAATGATAATGCAGCATAAACGTGACGATAAACCTACACAGTTGTTTTAAATGTTTGCATTATCATCATAAAATGATCACCTTCACTTCCGTATATGTACATCTATGTTGTCTACGAAGGCAGATATTTTTCTGTAAAAATACACGCGCAAGGTCTCCGCTTTAGTTTCTTCTTATTGAGAATGGTGACCATACATTCCACATAATGTTTCATTCTTTTCATATACTGTAATTCACACATTTAAAGAAAATCTATCTGTTTAAATTTAATTTTTTGAGTAATACGGCAGATGACGTATTTATTGTTCCAGAGAATATATCGTGAAAAGTTGGCACATTTAGACTTGTAGAATGTAGGCTTGAATATGTGTATTATGTTACTATTACTGCTGTTTCCATACTTATGGTATCACTTGAGTGATATCATGATGTCATCCGACTTTATTATTTGAAGGATATTTTTTCATCTAGAGCGTTTCAATGCTATTCTTATACTCCCTACAAAAAGTGCTTAAAGTGTCGTTTAAAAAAATAAAGTTGACTCTTCGAATAATATACAATTTTGCCACATGAGTCATTATGCCAACGTCACTGACTAAGCATGACAGGGTTCCTCTCACAGTTTATAGGCCGAAACTGCATACGATCGTCGGTGTTACTGCTTACTTTATTTACAAATATACAGGGCGATAGCAGTGATACTATGCATCGTTACGGTACAGGAAATGTATATAATGTGCGGTAAAGAAAGATGCAAACTACTTTCGTGTGGTGTTGGTGGCAGTCATGTTTTCTGTATGCATGTACGAAGCTTTCATCGGAGAAAATGCCAAATAGCTCTCGTGGATATTCTTTTTTTATATCTCTCCGTTTTACATACTAATTTAGCAAAGAATTATGAATCTAGACAAAACTTAATAAATAAAATTTACAAACGGAACATTTTAAGCTGCATACTCAAAATGCCATTCCCTGCATCATTTTTATTCTTCGGATGCTCGCTGCTGCGCAGCTCATTACAGGGGAAAAGCATGGAGTACTCTACTCAGACATTTTTTGCTTTCTTAGCTTTACTTTTAGTTTCAGATAGAGTCAGTTTAGGTATGGGCGCACTATGGACAGCATTTATCGTGAAATAGCTAAGTCGACTCAGGAACAATTAAAAAAAATGTAAATTCTTTTATTGTATGGTTTCTCAATGAATCTCTGTGAATATCCGACATGCATCTCTAACGTTTGTACTTTGTTATATTTTGCCATTTTTCCAAATTTCCATGTAATTGTAAAAGAGCTCAACCAACATTGTATGTTATCAAACGGAAAATTTCAATCTCAACCAAATCTAGCTGTAGCAGCAAGCTTGTTTTCTTGGCTGAATGAATCTTAGATAGTATAGCGGATGGCGGATATTAACAAACTGCGTGTCATCATCTTTGTTACCTACTGATAATAGATAAATGGGAATATTACAAGTAGATAAAGGTCTGTCTGTCTGTCCCGTCTCAAAATGTCTTAACATTTTCCCCGTCAAGTTTTATTTCCAAATAACCAACTTGTACACGTGGTAACGAGCATGCATGAGATAATACAATTTAAAAAAATAAAAGTAGCACTTTACTTCAAACCCTGTAGCTTCTGCACACAATTTACGCATTTTCAAATTAGCACCCTCCGATATTACCTTGCACATTTAGGCAAACAACAAGATAGCAACAGCAACAAAATTATTTATTTCAAGCGCTGAAGAACACATTGAAAGTCATAATAATATAGATATGCCACTTAGATGATTTTTAGTTGTTGTCTTCACATTCTGAATATAGAACATCAAAATCCTCACGCTTAGAGTTTCTTCAAAAGTGCAGACAAAATGCGGAGGCGTTTGAGGCCATTTGTACCTCCGTAAATGCGGTTACTTTCCTCCTGTTTACACAAACGGCAAACAAAGTCGACGTTCCCCAATGGTGCTGAAGTCGGGCTGTGATAGTTACAGATCCTCAAAATCTCCGCCGGTTTTTCATTATGCCGAACTTCATCTTCATTTTGTTGCATTACCTAAAGAAACGCATTACAATATTTACCTAGATCACATACATATATGAGATATGCAATTTCAAATGACAATATTGAATATTATACAATCACTCTGTTGTTATGCAGTTTTAAACAAAGTGTTAATGTGAGTCATCACGTCGCTCGTTGTGCCCGAATTTGACGCTACATAAAATTAGATTGTAATCCTGAGAATGGCAAAAGATACTGCCAAAGATGTCCCACCCTCTTGGTTTGTGGTGTAGGGGGAAAATTAGATGATTTTTCAATTGACATGTTGTTGTTGTTAATTGAAACCCCGTCAATGTTTCCTTTATCCTACTCCACCACAACGATGAAGCATGCGCCTGCATATTATCATATTATTTTCATATTTTCTTGTCTTAAACCTATTTGCATAATATTCTATAAGTCAACGTCAGTTATGGTGGCAATGTATCCATTCTGCCATTTATTATTTTTAAAAAGTTTTTCAATCGCAATTCGTTGGCATACACACTTTTAATCTTTTAATGGTGTTCGTGTACAAGGTGAAGTATCTGAGAAAGGGATAAATTGTGGAGAACCTGCCTACTACACGTCCCGTGTTATGTTTAAACTACGAGAATTTGTGGGCTAGTGAAAATCTGAAAATAAAAAGTCACTTATTTTACTCAAATTAAAGTACATTATTTAACGTGATGTACACAGTGGTCTGAGCAAATAAGTTGATGCAAAGTAACTAGTTTTCGTGAGCGAAACGACACAGCATTACGTATATACTGAAAAGAAACATAATAGTTTATTCACACTTATAGTACATTGTACACACGCTCACACGGGTTTTTTATTTACGAAAGAAGAAATAGGTAGGTGGAGGAGGATATAAGGGAAGTGTAATAAACCCATTTGAATGTATAAATATATGTTTCAAACTTGGTTTGCATGCTCCAAAGCAGGAGCTGGCATTTTTAGCTAATTTCGGTTTTAAAGACAACGACAGTAGTAACTGCACACTCTATTTCGCTCTCTTCTCTATTTCTCTCCGTATGTGTCTTGTTCACACGTCTATAAGTATATTTATAAGTATACACTCGGTTTTTGGATGGAAATTTAGAAAATGACTTCATTTACGTGGGAAGATGATGCATTCTTAGGTTTTGCCGAGATGTTCGAAAACTAAACTACAACTTTACTACTAATACTACTACTGTAGTAGTCCTACTCATAAAACAAACTGACGGAGTGAGCCGTGTGCAAAATTTTCAACTTATTTGCCTAGTAGTCACACGATACTATATCCATGCATTGACTTTTGTATAAGCGGCAGTATTTCAAACATATATTTATATGGTTACTGGATTTATTAGTCACCAGCAGCAGCATAGTTTGTCGTGTATGGTGAACCCACTTCCGAACATGATGAAAAAGTAACGAGCCAGCTCCAATCTGTATATATACAGCACAATAATCGCGCTCGTGTACTAAAGTCAGTTCATGTACTCACGACGACTGTTATGTAAAAGTCTAGTGATCTTGTTATTTGCCTTACTTTACTGTCTGTCTGTCTGCGTGCAGTTGTGTCAGTCTCGAGCTTGCTGAGGACGGATCAGGTTAGAGCAGAAGAGAAAGCCACAAAGCCAGCAGCATTACATTCGGTACTAAAATACAGGATAAAGTTTACTAACCGCAAAGTAATTTGTTAAGTGCACTTTTTAAAAAATCAAAAAGTTGTTGACATTCTCTCTGATTTTTTAATTTTATTTCTTGGATATTCCATTTTATAAAGGTAAGCACAACTCTCACTATTTTATCAAAATTATTACTACTAAATTACATATTTTGGTGCCAGTTGAATATTTTTAAAAAAAACCAAGGGTATGGTTTAAAAATGCACTTTGTGATGTGGAGTTGCATGGCATTGTTTCTAAACAACTTGAATTAAAGTAAGATAAAATTTTCTAAAGATATTTCTGCTCGGAAAAATTATAGCGGCAGCCGTTCAAAGATTCTGTTTAATTCAGATTCTAAATTTAAAGTACCCGTACCAGTGGCACTATTTGTAAAGACAGTCCTTGGGAACTTGGGAACAACAACTAACAACTTAATTTAGTATAAAGATACACGTTCATTTGCGTGCATCCTTATACCTTTGTGATGATAATCACAAAAGCTTTTAAATGTGGAAAATTGTGAAAGCAGATAACGAACAGCGTTGATACATATGTCGTTTAAGTATGTTCACACTTGTCGAATCTGTAGACATTGAACTTCCACCTTCAGTCATATCCGACGAATTAGAATTTACTAATCGCGTATACGTATATATATTGCTCGTTTGTTTCTAAATCTATTAGCACTCGAGTACTTTTAAATCTTTTTGATACTGCAAAATGAAACCGCAGTAGTTTGTGTACTAGTAGGATTGGTGGTAGCAAGAAAACGAGAAAACGGTTGCTGTGTTGGAAATTGGTCTCGGTGGTCTGCTTCTCGGCAATATCATCATCATACTCATACCTAATAGGCGTGCAACACTTTCGACTCTGAAAGCGTGTGTACTGAAGTTTGGAAATCGTCGGAATTCGATGTTTACTCTTTTCGTTCTAAAAATAGTGTTGAAAACAGCATTAACTTAGCGCACTGGCATTTTTCACCATATTATCTTCGAGGAAGTTTCCATTGATACGCAAGCACCCCCGATTTAATTGTAACAGCTTATAAAGGAAACGAAATGCTTATGAAGAAAATGCTATCAAGATGTACGTAATAACGACCGTAGTCTTAATTTGAACTTCCGTTTCCGAACTTAATTTCCGTTTTTACGTTCGAGTTTCCATTTTAACAGGTTTAAAACATAAATTAAAAAGACATTGGTTGACGTAAGTTTAACATAACGTGAATTTTTATTGTTATCAGCACATGGTACTGCCACCTATAAAATTAGTAGCGCTTCATAGTTTGACATTTGGAGGGTTCTTAGCCTTCAGCCCTAACTTATAATAACATACATTCATAAAGCTATACACACATTCGCATAAATAGTTTACACATAGTGTAGTTATCGGGTGGTGAAGTAATTCATGAAACCGATTTACTTTGAGCGTCTGTATTTGCAATAAAAACAGAACTGAAGTGTACTCGAATTCGAAGTCGTGTTCATACAGAGGAAAACTAACTGGTAAGTGGTTTTTTGATAGTAGTGTTCCACGCTTTGAATTTTTTTACGATTTTTGAAAACTTTCTGTACGGCTAATTGTTAACAGATGAAGTTGTCTTTTTAAATCACGTTTTTTGGTACATGCCTACAGCACGTCTTAAAAACGCTGTTTTAAACAAATTTTAACAAAATTATCGGAGACAAAGCCATTTTAAAAATCTAACATTGACTGATTTATTACTGTCGAGAACAGTACAAAGTTAGGGGATTTCCTTTTTCTTTTCTATACTGTCTTTTTTTGTTATTTTGGGTTCCATACATAAATATCGGTATTGCGTGACACGTACAAAATAAAATTAACGCATGTAAAATACCTTTTTAACAGTCTGTGACTTCATTAAAAAAATGACGTGCTGGTGATATTCGTGTAAAGTAATCGGTATTTTCCGAAAAGATGCACAGATAATTTAAAGAATTTTGAACGTTCAAAATGTGTGGGAGTTAACAGCAATACAAAGCACGAGTGTGTGCTTCACGCCACTGCCAATAATTTTTGTTACACGAAAGCATGTCTGTGAACTCCCGAGTTGAAGTACGAATATCCCAGCATCTCCACAACGACCATCACCCTTGCTCTCCTTCGGTTTTTTTGTTACAGTTCTCTCTTCCGCTATGGAAACCCGATAGAAATTAGGATATCGTTCCGTCCCACAGTTTAATGCATATTCCAACATTGTGCAGCGCAGACCGGTCCCTAACAGCGGATTACGGGAAGTTTAACGCGTAACAGAAACACACTCCTACTCATATACTTTCACTGTAAAATGGCTGACAACTTCGTCGAGGGAGTTCATATTAATACGTTATACCGTCTATATGAATGCATTTGTGTCATTGGAAATAAAATATGGGAGCTGAGGGATTAAAATGGAAACCGTATCACAGGTTCCGATTGTATAAAAACAAAGTTGTAACTTTTCATCGTAAAAAGGGGACACAAAACACAAAAGCAGAGAACCTGCTTGTTGCTTCCCCCACATTACGTAAACAAGTTCCGTGATTTAAACTTTGAAACATGCTACTCTTACGTATTGACAAATTGACTTCCTCTGCTACGTACCAGATTTCAGTTTCTAGCACATTCTCAAAAATATATGTACCTATAAATAAAAAACACAAAAGTCTGAATCAACCACAAAACTGTATGCATGATTTGCAAGGGGATGGCAGGGAGAGAAAAATTCATAAACAGTTCAACGGTTTGTCAGCAGAGCATACAGGAAATGCCGAACCCAGTTCTTATTCATCGAAAAAGTCGAAAGATACCAACAGCATAGTATTATCAGTCATAGATATTTTTTATAATTTTTTTGTGTCGTGCTCAAAATACTTGATATAATATGAAAGCGTGAAGATCATCGCATGAACCGTTGCATTAGAATCTGTTTCGTAAATTGAAGTGGTACTCAAGACACGAACAGTACTGGCAATTTGAAAGAAAAGGCACATAAACGTACATGAAGAAAGGCGTACTCATTATTTCTCAGTCGCCCTTCCACAACAACATAGGAACTTTCTGCCGAAACGGGAGTGCATTCCATTGAAATTATTTTTTATGATGATTACATTTTACACTTTCTTCAGTTTCCATCGTTCAGCCTTAATTTTCAACATGCCAGAACAGCACGGACCACTCAGTTATGGTTTTTGAAAAAATGCACGAATGCCATAGGTAGTTTAGTTTAAAACCGGCACACTTGATCTACAAATAGATTATATATGTACAAACTAAAACGTACGAAAAATTAAAAACACGTAAAAAGAATCTCATATAAACAATGATATAACGTCTTGAAGAGTTGCATTAATCACATTTTTGTTATGTGCACCCAGCAACAAGGAGTGAAAAATCCATGTGAATGTCAAAGACATAGTTTCTTCATAGTTGAATTACTAATAAAAGCTGTGCCTCTTTAGGCTTGAAAGGAAGATACCAGAAATACTGATAAGAGTAGTCATGCTGCATAACATTATGTATTCTGAAGACAAGACGCATACGCCGTGTCAGCAAACCTAAAAAATCATCAGAGCTTATCTATTTATTCATCTATCTGAACCTTTCACCATTTCTAGTGGTGTGGTATGTATATGGCGTATCGAATAAATGACAGTATTTGAAGGACCGAAGAGGTTGTCATATGGGAATTCCATAATTTAAACTGACATTACAAACTTGAGTTTGTTTAAAATGTGCGGGGGCTGAAATCTCTGTGTGCATGAGCAGGAGCATGAACACGTAACCGGGTATATTCGCATATCTACACACTATTCCAACTTTATTACTTTAATACATGCTTACTTATACACCCTCTTATCGTCAGCGACAGTAAAGTCAACAGAATATCATCATCTTGTTCGCCAGACTCCTTCGGCAGACAAATGTATTTTTTACCGATTTTTTCTCTCTTCCGAGATTTTCCACCGTACGAGATGGTGTATAAAGAGTTATTTTATTTTTAAAATTGGCTAAGAATCAGATAGCTTGCTGAGTCTACTTCATCGAAAATGTCAAGTTGCGTCTCTTCCGCTACATTGGTTGAAAAAATATTTTTTTCATACCTTGAGAATGATTTAGCAAAACTGTGTATACATACGTATAATTGAATTTAATTAGTTTGATTATATTTATTAAGTGCACACATAATGGAGGATTCGGCTTCAACCTATTATGCCTATATGGAAGTAGTAAATACTCAAGTTGTTGTTAATTCTCACAAGGCCCCGCTGTTGTTTACCCCGTACTGCTTCCCACTGCAATACTCACGCAATCATTAAATTCGTTTCATTGTCTATTTTGTAACAACACCCTGACTCGCATATTATATCACAGCTGTTGCTGGTAATTAATACTACCTAATTAATTAATGATAAGGTCATAAGAAACTTATGGATTACTTTGTTCCTATTAGCAAAGACCAGCTATCAAACTAGCCCATAATTAAGAAAAATTTAAACATTCCCACCCATTCACAGCAGTGTGATTCTAGAACCAATTATTTTGACAAACACATAATGACTATAAGTGTTTAGCTGCTGGTATAATCATCATAACATTTAGCAAATTTAAATTATTCGCTAAAGTGGTTATTACTGTGCAAAACAATACACCAGTTCAAGTAACTTTGCTGAAGGACTGAAATATGATTGTCCTCAGCTTTCACTTGTTCTCATTGCATTGTCAAGTCAATTGTAAATAAATATTATCCTGCCTCCACATTTTTCTACACAAACGCATGTAATGTGTAATACAATTTTAAGCGACTTAACTCACAACTGGTGAGACGATAAAAACATTTTTGTTGATGAGCAAGGAAAAATTAGGTTACGGTGCAGTTCGAGTTACGCTTGTTAAACTCGGTGCGGTGGTGGGCTTTTCCATGGTTGCTGCAAACGAAGAAAAGAACTTTGGGTGATGATGTCAGAGTTCATCTTGCGTAGTGGAGTTTGCAATTTCGTACACGGATGTATACCACAAGCACCTATTTTTAAAGCACTCTTATATGGCGACTGAAATAATATTTACGTATGGTGTCATCTAGTATGTGTGCATGTACAATATTCACTATATACGGCAAGTATAACGGCAATCTCTAACATCACGCCATATATCCATCGATGCATAATATTATTATGGAAGATGTTGGACAGAAGACAAAGCAAGGCAGAAATGACACAAACAAACAAACTCATTCTTTGGCGTGCTCTTGCAAATCCAATTTCGTATGAATAGAAATGATAATATTAGAAAGGGGACAGCCAGAAAGAGGACTACTAAACGTTATTATTTCTCCACGAGTAAATGAAAAACTGGCAAGAAGCGAGGAGCAAAGCAAATGCAGAAAAAAGTGTTATTGTGACAACAGCATCAACCATCAACACTTTGATCATTCTTGATTTAATTTGCATTAGCCGCATTTTCATATACCCAGCTTTCCCATGGCACCGCGCTTATGTATTTTAAATGTGGAAGCGAGGTTAATCATCTATTATACTGTGCACTTTTGCTTCATCATTGGAGGAAACGTTAATGTTTGCAATGAGCACGTATTGTCACTCACTTGTTACTCGTCTGTCTGATGCGGAGCAGCTGTAATAATGTGACAGAAAAATAGGTTTTTCTCAGCTAGGTTGCTGTTCAAGCTGAGCTGAGCAAACCTTCTAACAAAATGCAAAACTTGTTCGGTCCAATGCATAAAATTAACTACTTGCGTCCAAAATGTAATGCTCCATTTTTCGTTTTGTTAATGTCAAAAATAGCAGTAGTATGATAGTATGCAGGAAAGTTGGTGGCAGCGGCGTTTCCAAGATATATACAGTATGTCTTGCGTTCTTTCGTGTCATATTGTGTACATTGTACATTTTTGTAAAAAAAAAAACTTTTAGAAATGAAGACAACCAATTATTATTAAATGGTGGATAGGGAATTGTGAGCAGTATAATATTTCCAGACGATTTTATTTTCATGAAATATCGCTATCATGAAGCTCCATCAATAATCGATGTTGGATACTTATACGTATACATAACTAGGCTATGTCGGGTCGGGAGATACGTTGTTTTTGATATATTCTTTTTTAGAAGAAACACTTAAAGTCGTTAATAGTTTATATGAAGGAGACAGGATCAAAGAATGGTGAACAGTATCGGCTGTAAGATTTTGGAGCCACGACGCTAAATGGTTTCCATAATGGTTCGTGAGGCATTTTCCTAGTGAGTGTTTAGTATTGCAGACAATCAATGAATAGAGGGTGTGAAAGAA